>JAWZYT010006001.1:40000-70103 GCA_034508575.1 Petrolisthes manimaculis
CAACGCTGAACTGGTGAAAGCGGGAGTGGAGGAGACTGTACACGTAAGACAGTAATCTATATCTCCATTTCACTCAATATCTCTTAAAAAAAAAAAAAAAACTACTCCTATTCACATTTCATTCAATATTTTCCACACAACATGATGATGAAACATTTTGCCTGCCTTGTTCCCCTTCTTCCATCATCATTTCCAGCTTTTCTCTCCCTCCTTCAATTCCATCTCCTTTTCACACAAAATACGATGTTTTTTACAATTATATTTTAGTATTATTATTATTTTTAATTATTATCGTTGATGTTGTTATTGTTATTGTTGTTGTTGTTGTTGTTGTTATTATTATTTTTTATTATTATTATTGTTATTATTATTATTATTCTCCCCCCCCCCCCTTTACATTCTACCTTACATTTTCTCCCCATATAATGATTAATATTCTACATGCTAATAATCTAAATCTCTACATACAGTCGTGGTCAATAATAATCAATAATAATCATCCACATATGGGTATCTCAAACAATTTACTGTCTAATGTTTTCACGTTCACATATAATATTATTGTTTAAAGTAGTGTGTAGCTGCTTGTAGTAAATTAAAAGATGGTAGTTAACGTGTGTATGTGTTATTGTTTTAAGTAGTGCGTAGCTGTTTGTATTATTTTAATTAAACGATGCTACTTTAACCTATTTATTGGAAAGTTTATCAGCTAAGGAACAGAGGGAAGCTGTCAATATCTATCTTACGTGAGTTACTCCTATATGGATGATTATTTATGACCACGACTGTACATACATGTCACTCGTGTACATAATCACTTCTATATTTTCTATGACTCATATGATTATTATTTTTTTTTGCTTCTCTCTATTTCTCCCCTCCTCTCTTGTTTATTTTTATACCTTTTCTCTCCCTCTGTTCATTTCATTCTGTATTTTCTCCCCTTCTTTCCCTTACCTCCATCATCAGCTGTTCCCATTTCTCTCTCTTTCCAAATATTTTCCAGGGTTGATTCCATAAATATATCCGATAGATTTATGGCTTTTTTTTTTATGTTCCGACACTAGATATAGATTTTTTGTATATATAATTTTAAATCATTATATATTTTTGCCAGGGAAACAACATATATATAAAATTTCATATAAGCATCGTAAGTAGATTGAATAAATAAACTAATAATATGACTTCAATTTTTTTTATTTATTTTTTTTTTCAGTTGACTGCAATGTATAAATATCCGTTATTTACTTTAGCTAATTATTTCAATATTACTGCCAAAACCAACATCAAATAAACGTGTTTTGCCCAGGTAAATAATTATGAGGAGGACGGTTCGGTGAAGTGTGTGTGTATGTGTGTGTGTGTGTGTGTGTGTGTGTGTGTGTGTGTGTGTGTGTGTGTGTGTGTGTTGCTCTTGATAAGGATTTCAGGTTAAAGCAGGAAATTCGGTGTTGCTGATCAGTTTGGAGCAACAGAATCCTCCAAAGTATTTCGAGCAACGGACAGAAAACACCATTCATTATTTTTGCTCTTCTGGTCCTGTTGTTTCCTGGCATAAATTTAGACTTTGAATGATTCGAGGCACTCCAATGTACCAAAAGTTAATTACCATCTTAATTTAGTATCACCTCTCAGTTTTCTCAATATTCAGATCAAGTGAGTCTATTTATGTGTCTATAGTTTACGGGGGTAAATAATTCTTTTTTTGAGTACAGTTGGACACATGAATGGGTGGTACAGCCCAAGTGAAAGATGGTCCATTTCTCCCAATATCAAGTTCCTTATTGGTGCCAAATAGGAGACATCAGGGTCAGAAGTCAGTATTGAGGATAGTGTGTGTGTGTGTGTTCCTTATTAGTGCCAAATAGCTTCACTAGGTGGATTTAAAAGAATATAAAGTGTTGCAGTCAATTGTTTCACGAGGAAGACTGTTCATAAAGTTTTCTACTCATTTCAAGATTTTTGTTTTGTTTTGTATTTCCTCATTGAGTTGAAGGATTTGCCGATGATTTTACAACTGTTATCTCTTGTGTAATTTGTTCAGTTAATAGTAAGGTATTAGTTTTTGTAAGCTAATGTCGTAGCGTGGCGGGTAAAAGATGTACTGAAAAAAGAAAATGTACAAAAAAACCGGCATAAACTTCTCTGTTTATTTTGTTCACTGCTGTGTGAACCGCCAGTACACGGGGGTGCATTTCCCTTTGCATGAAGCAGTGTAAACTCCCTCCCCCTTATGGTGCCTTCAGGGCTGGGCTCATGGAAGGTGCGGCCCCATTTGTAGCTCTTGTGGTAACGTGGACTTGGGCCCACAGCACTGGCTGTGGGATCAAAGTCCTCCTCCCCAATCTCCCTGGTGGTCGGAGGCGACCAGACTCCCTGGGTCATGCATGCCCTTTCAGAATATATATGGTTTGTACGGCCTATTTCTTTTGGTTTGGGAAAAACATCCACAGAAACAAACACATACAGACACCTCTCTTTTATAGATATAGATACCTTTAAGCCTGGTTTCCACCTAGCCGACCTTCCTTCCCAATCCCTCCCAACCACCAAAGTTTCAAAGAACGTGATCATTCATGCAAGACTTAAGCCGACTGTGACTCGGCCCCCTCACCTCCATGTATATTCCCCGATAACAGCCGTCCACACTAGAACCACACTAGGACCAAACTGGGACCATAATAGGACAAGACTCCAGTATGTTTCCGATTGGAGATGAACGGAGAAGAATAATCTTGTATAGTCGAGGACAAGACTACAACGCGACTGGGACAAGATCTCGCAGGGACGTGAGTAGTCGGGGGTAATGTGCCGATGACCCAAATAGGACGAGGCTATGTGTTGAGGTGGCCTTAGTTCTTGTTATTTGACAGTAACATCTTTTCTACAAACCTCTGTTCAACTTCGACATGGAATTGTCTGAGCTCAACCCTTGTGCTTTGCTTTTATAGGTGCTGGTGACAGGAGTAGGTTTAATAATGGAAGCCACTTCTACAATATCGTTGTCCAGCGTCATTGTGGCAACCACAGTCCCTCCCTGACAGGGGTTCAGTAGGAGACAGACACTGAGGAAGAAGTTGATGGTCCTTCTTCATCTTTATGAAGGTGGTCTTTGCAGTGGCAGACATGCTTGTAGAGTGTGAAGGTGACATTGAAAGAATGAGGTGTTGTACAGACGAGGCATGGCAGGAGAATGAGAGGGTGAAGAAGATATTGGGCTTTATACCTATCAACTCATATGTAGGTCATTAAAGTCAGTCTGTTATATCAACACATCTTCCCTGAACCTCTGCAATCATTGCTCTTACAGCCGGATACCTTCTTACTGCTGGGTTAACAGGGCCATAAAGGGCTGGCAATATTGTCCAACAATAACATCAGCCTGGGAGGGTTGATAAACGTCGTCTTTTATACCCGGGGACTCATTGCCAACATCACGTGATGACCTGTGTCACGTCGAGGTAAATCGGCAATATATAGATAGTTAAATCCTAGAATATTTTCAGTAACTGTATACTGATGAACACGATATATGTAACCTGTTTAGATGGCGAATCCTCAATATAAAAATGTGCACGGAAGCTCAAGGCTGGAAGAGAGAAAAATTTAAATGAACTTTGCAATATAAAGTTTTCAAGCCGCTTAGAGTAAAAAAAAAATATATATTATAAAGATAAGAAGTATCTTTCTTAAAATATCGAGAAACAGCCTGAAAAAAAAAACTGGGATTATTTCGACTAAAATAAAATATCCCTCATTAACACGGTAGAACACTTAAAAGTAAAAACATAAGTACCGGAAATAATTATAAACACTAAGTATTTACGAATTTATAAATGTATTAAAAAAATTCATGTATCGTATATTATAAAAGCCCGACTAAATAATCATCAACAGTGATAATGGTGTTATGCATCGCTTTATAGTAGTAAGATCAAAACTGTACTGAATTTCTAACTTTAATCACTGGCCGGAAGCACACAGCAGTAATATAGAAATAAAAGAATGAAAAGGAACTACGGACTTGTTATTATTATTAGTTTATTCAGTTCTTAATTATACAATAAATTAGTGTCTTAAGAAATTGACTACTCAGCACTTCTGTTGTTTATCTTTAGTGCTGCATGGCTTCAGAATCAGAGGAATGATTGATGGATATTAGGCGCCGCAACAGCGAGGTCCTATAGCGCCAGAAAAAGGTGATAGAGAGGTGTGACAGCAAACAGGAAGGAAATAAAAAGAAATGAGGGACAGTGAAAGAACTAAAAGATGGGAACTCTTTAGTCTGGTCTCTCACTGGCGTCGGAATCAGAGGAGGTGAGGTCACGTCTGTATCGGTCCCTTTATCAGATGGAACTGAGTGAGGATTGAAGAGGCGGGGACAGACAAACAAGCAAAGTGGTAGAATTAGTAGGCAATAGGAAAGGCAGAGAGGAAGATGCAGGGAAGCAGAGGGAGAGAGAGGCAGGGGACCAGACAGACAGCTAGTTGGAGGAGGAAGCAGAGGACCAAACAGAGAGAGGCAGGGGACCAGACAGGGAGGCAGATAGTTAGTTAGAGAAGCAGACAGGGCAGAGAAGCAGAGGAAGGGAGAGGGAGGAGACCAGACAGGGAGGCAGATAGTTATTTGGAGAAGCAGGGCAGGGCAGGGCAGGGCAGGGCAGGAGGCACGTGTGAGTGAAGTCCCAAAGGAGCGCTCCTGTAACTTAATGTCCTTTCCGTGGTCAATCGTAGCGTGACCTCTGGACCCTGGGGATTGACACCGTCCCTATATACTGAGTCCAAGGAGGAGAAGGAGGAGGAGGAGGAGGAGGAGGAGGAGGAGGAGGAGAGGAGGAGGAGGAGGAGGAGGAGGAGGAGGAGGAGGAGGAGGAGGAGGAGGAGGAGGAGGAGGAGGAGGAGGAGAAGGAGGAGGAGCAGGAGGAGGAGGAGGAGGAGGAGAACTTGAAGAGGAGGGAAGGGAGGAAATTGGGAGAGGACAGGGGAAATTTTTGTTGGAAAAGGAAAATTTGTGAGGTTTTGGAAAAGGGAGAACTTGTGGAAGGGTTGAGAGGAGAATTTGTGGGGGAGGAAAAGGGAAACTCGTGTGTGGGGGTGGGTAAGAGAAGAACATGTGAGGGTGGGAAGAAGAGAACTTGTGGAGGAGGAAAAGAACGAATTTGTGGAGGAGGAAAAGGACGAATTTGTGGGGGAGGAAAGAGAACAACTTGTGGAGGGAAAAGGGAGGAAAAGGGAGAACTTGTGGGGGTGGGAGGAGGTAAGCGGGTTGTGTTGGCAGGGGGTGGAAGGGTAGTGTTGGCAGGGGGTGGAAGGGTAGTGTTGGCAGGGGGTGGAAGGGTAGTGTTGGCAGGGGGTGGAAGGGTAGTGTTGGCAGGGGGTGGAAGGGTAGTGTTGGCAGGGGGTGGAAGGATAGTGTTGGCAGGGGGTGGAAGGGTAGTGTTGGCAGGGGGTGGAAGGGTAGTGTTGGCAGGGGGGTGGAAAGATAGTGGTGGCAGAATGACTCTCCATTTCACCAGATTAAAGGGAAAAGTTTTGTGTTGGTAAATCTGGAGCAACTGAATCCTCCAAATTATTCCAAGCAACAACAGAACACCATTATTTTTTACTCTTCTGGTCCTGTTGTTTCTTGGCATATATACTTTGGAGGAATCAAGGCACTCCAATGTAACAAAAAGAAAAATAATTGCCACCTTAACGAGACCCATTTTAGCTGTCTTCCAATTATGGCCTAATGTACCGCTGGAGGAAGGTTGATGGTAACAAAGAAGAATGGATTTATGGCTGAGAGAAAGAGAGAAAGAGAGACAGAGAGAGAAAGGGGGAGGGAGAGAGAAAGGGGGAGGGAGAGAGAAAGGGGGAGGGAGTGAGACAGAGGGGGAAGGAAGGAGAGACAGACAGAGAGACAGACACACAGACAGACACAGACACACAGACACACAGACACACAGACACACAAACAGACAGACAGAGACGAGACAGAGACAGTAAAACTAAGATGGATGGATAAAGTTCTGGGAAATCGATAAACATAAAAAGCAAATGGAGAGAGAGAGAGGGACATATATAAAGGGAGGTTGGCCCAACGTTCATATGTTATTAGTAGTATATACGTGTATGATATTAGAACGTTTGTAAGTTGGCAGAAGTCTTGTATGATTTGTATGTTAGATGGCAGAACTCCTGTATGCTTTGTATGTAAGTTGGCAGAAGGTTTATATGTTTTGTATGTAAGTTGGCAGAATCTTGTATGTTTTGTATGTTGGCAAAAGGTATTTATGTTGGCAGAAAGCATGCATACTGATAGACAAAACGTTCTTATGCTGGCAGAACGTAGGTGAAACGTTTGTATATTTACAGAACATTCGTATATAGACTGGGAGAACTTTGTTTTATGCTGCCAGAACATTAACGTGTTTCGTGGGGTATCGTTCTGTAGCGACTCCTTCCGAACAGCCCTCATAAACCCGCGAAAAAATGGCAGGTAATCTCGCGAAATCCAAGAAAATATCGGGAAATACATATCGAGGATTATCGCCCTGGGTAGTGACACCTCCACCACGACCCCCTCCTTATAAGACCATGCACAACACACCACGACCTTCTCCTTACCACAACACAACACACCACAACACAACCCTCTTTTTACCACAACACAAAACAACACAACACGACCTTCTTCTTACAGCAACACAACACAACACAACACAACACTACCTTCTTCTTATCACAACACAACACAACACGACTCTCTTCTTACCACAACACAACACAACACACCATAACACAACACAACACAACACAACACAACACATCCCTTAACTTACCACAACACAACACAACACGACCCTCTATTTACCACAATACAACACAACACAACACAACACGACCTTCTTCTTACCACAACACAACACAACACACCACAACACAACACATCCCTTAACTTACCACAACACAACACATCCCTCAACTTACCACAACACAACACAACTCAACACAACACAACACAACCCTCTTCTTACCACAACACAACACAACACACCACAACACAACACAACACGACCCTCTACTTACCACAATACAACACAACACGACCTTCTTCTTACCACAACACAACACACCTATGATGTAGCATTTGCTACAGAGTTATTTGAAAATAAATAATTAACAATATAATGATTATATATCTAATTGGCCTTTTTAATAGTCTTTGATTCAATATTCACTATGTAGTATTTACTGAATCAGTTGTCACCGGTTCAATTGTTCACTGGTTCTATTAACACTGGTTCAGTTGTCCGGGCACCGAATGTCTCAATACTGTGGAGTTCCGTGATTCCTACAAACTGTGACAATTCATAAAACAAATCATATCCGTTACCGTTCTTAACAATTTTCAAAGTCAGAAATGCAAAAAAAAAATAAAAAAAATATGTTAATGAAAACTATAATGCTTTTCAAATCTAATCCCCAAAACGAAATAATTAAAGTATTCTGTATCAACATTCAGATAACCCATGTAAGGCTGCTAAGGTTCGCTGAATAATGTGGCCAGTCAAGATGTCTCCGTGTGGTCAAGGTTGAATTTCATCCCCGGGAGCCATTAGTCAGTCACTTTGGAAGAGAAAATAAACATGAGACGTCTGCTGCATGTGGCGGTCAAGGACAGTCATATCGTACAGTTGGACACATGAATGGGTGGTACAGTGTCGATTATCAGGTACTTGCTTTCTTTTTTTATTATCATCCTCAATACTGATTTCTGCCCCTCCTAATTACCAACTTAACCTAACCCAACCCACCTAACCTAACCAGTGTTTGTTATGAGATACTTGCTTATTATTCCCATCCCCAATACTGACTTCTGCCCCTGATGTCTCCTATTTGGCACTAGTAAGGAACATGGGAAGCCCTCTCTCCCCGAAATCGGGGCAAAGCAGGGGCTGGAGCCCCCTCTAGTCTAGCTGGCCAGGTCTCAGAGACACACAAGCCCCCCACCATGTCAAGGCGGTTCCCGTTAGGGGGAGGAAAGGAGGGACAGCTGAAGAGAGGAAAGGGAAGATCAATATGGTCTAATCCAATAACACAGTGTGTACATTCTAGCTGGCAATATCCTCCTACCATGTTGGCTGATGGCAGATTTCTTTATTTGATGTACCGTATAAATATATATCTCGTTTTCTGTAGCCCCGTAGAAGGGTATTGCCAATAGTGTATGTGGACAATACTTTAAGGGTTTTGGCGGCCCTTCGGCCCTAGCCACTAGCTTTCATTTCTTCAAATGTTCCTCTTTTCCTTCTATTTCCTTCCTGCTTGCTGTCTAAAGTCTCTGTCACTTTCTCCTGGCTATATATGACCTCGCTGTTGCGGCCGCTATAACAATCAATCAATCGTACTCTGTAGTCTGAGTGAGGGTATTACTTAGGCTAACTTATAGGCTGTCTTGGATAAGTCAACAACTGTATATCTGTTTCATTTGACTAGCTTCTGAAAATCGTTCGTAGTTTTTAAGCATTAAAAATTGCTCCCTCGTTTATGAAATTCAATATTTCAAAATCAGTATGAAGATTTATTGTTAGAGTCTCTCAAAGCCCGACACAGCAAATTCTGTGAAAACTTACACAAAAGGTCAAGTCCTTCGTTCACAGACAACCTTGAACCCTTTATTGTTGATCAAAAGATTATTATGAAACGTGTATAACAGGAAAGAGAATAATAGTGTTTATTCTGATTACATTATAATTTCTTCTCTTTCATATGCGTTCTGTTATGTGTATATACAGTTTTTTTTATTATAACAGCCATCCAAGATTCGGTTATTGCCGCTACAACATATACGGAATCAGGACTCAAAGTTATAAATGTAAAGTTCACTCCTAAGCTAAAGGTTTGTTAGCAGGTGTTCAATACATAGCAAGGATTAATTTTTTACCCAATACTGCTTTGAAACTATACATAAACTCGTACTTCAATAGGAGGAAAATAATCCACTGTTTAGAAATGGGGCTGGAGTCCTCGTATATATATATTGATAGAATCACAGCTTTGTGTCTCTGGTATATTTTTATAATAATAATAATAATAATAATAATAATAGTAATAGTAATAATAATAATAATAATAGTAATAGTAATAGTAATAATAATAGTAATAATAATAATAATAATAATAATAATATTAATAATAACAGTAATAATAATAATAATGATAATAATAATAATAATAATAATAATAATAATAATTTTAATAATAATGTTAATAATATTGTTAATAATAATAATAAACACTTTGGCAAGGTTTCGTAATGCGAATAAGTGAGAATTCCATGAGGTTTGATAAATACCGGCCCTGGTTTTACCGTCTATATACAGACGATGGCAGACGTAGTGAAGCATAGAGCAACTGTGTGTGTGTGTGTGTGTGTGTGTGTGTTGCAGAGAGAGAGAGAGAGAGAGAGAGAGAGAGAGAGAGAGAGAGAGAGAGATGAAGATGAAAGAGTTGATAGTTTAGATCATAGCAGACTCCTATGGACCATTATATAGGTGTGCTGGTATTTGACATTTATCTTTTGTAGTCCTGTAAAGCATTATCCCCTTCCCCTATTCCCTTCACCCATAATCTATGTCTCTAATTACTGCTTCCACATCTCGCTCATCCTTCCAGCCTTTTCCTCCACTTCCTGATTTTTCAACTACCCTGTATATATTATTTTCTTTTTCATTTTCTGCCTCTCGTTTTCAATCTTTCTTCTACATCGATCCACTCCTCCCAACTCACATTCTCACATTCATCTACTGTACACCTCCTGGCGAGAATGTACCCGATTCCCTCATCAAGTTTCTTGGCTTTCTTTGCAATCAAACTACAGGCTCTGACAAACTAGCATAATTTTACATACGGTATCTATGCACCATTTGTACAGCCATGACTAATAGGAAATCAGTGTCTTTTATTCAGGATCTACAAAAAACAAACGAGTGGGGTGCCCAGTTCATATTAATTATATTGGCACGGAAATATATTGTTTTGACTTTTCGTGAAGGAAACTCATTCACTACATCACTACATCCTGCTCTCTCCCTCAACCAAGTAAAAATAAAATAAAAAATGCACTATGTAGAAGCAGCTCTTTCTTTCGTTTCGTGGAGCGTTCCATCTTTGGCCGCTGCAGTTATCGGCAGCCGTGGTGGTACTTAGGAAATAATTGTGCACCTTAATGAATAGACGCTGGGGAGCTTGAGGGTGCCTGAGTCGACCCCCTAACCCCCCTCCCTTCCTCCCCCCTAACCCCCCTCCCTTCTCTGCCCCCCATCTCTCCACACCACACATTGGAAGTCTTAATGCCGTGCCTGGGGGGATGGAGTTAGTTAAGGGGGTGTGGGAATAAGGGGACAGGCTTGGGGGGGGGGAGGTTGGAGGTGCAAGAGTAGGGGACAGGGTTGGGGGATATTGGGGTGTGTGGGAGTAATGGGACAAGCTTAGGGGGGTTTAGGGGGGTGCAAGAGTAGGGAAACAGGAGGCTTGGGTGGGTTTGGGGGGTGCAAAAATAGGGGTACAGGCTTGGGAAGGGTTTAGGGGCGTGCGGGGGGTTAGGGGGGTGCGGGAATAGGGGGACAGGCTTGAGGGGGGTGCGGGGGTAGGAGAGCCATGACAGAAGTGTTGTGGGTTTACAGTGCTGTGGGCAAGGGTGGCAGTATGGTATGGTACGGTACGGAATTACGGTACGGTATGTAATTTTTTAACCTAAAAGTACGGTACGAAATTACGGTACGATAATTTTTGTTAAGTACGGTACGGTACGAAATTACGTTATTTTTTGGGGGCCTTTTCCGTACTCTTTCCGTACCCTTTCCGTACCTTATTAAAAATTCGAATATACATTCCACTGTCCTCTGTCAAGAATAACCTAATATCCAGATGTAAAAGCAACTAATTAATTTTCTTGACGAACGTTCTACTTTAAGGGGCCTACCCACGAAAACGGCCTGGCAAAACAATATTATTACTAACACCTATTTGTTTTTGTTGAAACTACATATAATTTTACTTAGGGGGCCTACTCACGAAAAATTCAATATTATCAGCCATTTGGGCTATTTTTGCTATAGCCATCCTTGTAAACCCTGATGTGTCTCCAGTACTTACACAAAGTTTCAGCACATTTTGCGAATTCTTTATCCATTTAAATGGACATTTTTGTGAAGTGGGTGTTTAAAGGGACATCGCGCGATTTAAAAACCTCAGCGTCCGTGGCAACCAGAAGTCTCTATGTTTTTTCTGGATTTTATTATGATTTTTTATTGTTTTATTGAGCAGCGACATTTGGCATCTCTCTCGGATCCTTCTAGCCATTTATACTACTGGCAACGCTCACAGTAGCTCACTATTAGTCAGTGGCATTTCAAATTTTACGAGTTGAAGTGTTTCGTAGACAAAACCTGTGTTTTCCCTCTCGTTTTTTGCACCATTTTGCCTCTGTACTTTGCCCTAATACATCTGCAGCATAGGGAAGGTGTCAGGGTAGAAAAAGAGGCAAGAGAATCGGCTGCCAATGCTTGGTTAGCAAAATATCATACAAAATATAATACAGTTCAACAACCTCCACCACCATTACCACCTGTTGTTGGGCCTCTCTACGGGTTTCCGTGAAAAGAAACAGTCAATTAATTAGTGATAAAAGTGTTAGTGAATCTGTGGAGGAGGTGGAATATGTACTTATATCGAAAAAGTTGATTACAGACCTAGTGAAACACGTTTGTAAGTGTGGAGGTAGGAATGTGGAGTACAGTGGACGTGAGTGGATTCTTCTCAGTGGGTTGGACTCACGTCGCCTCGATTTTCTCAAAACGTAAGTTTTATACATTCTCCTCTTTATAATTTCGTAATTTCTTGTCCGATTTTCTTGATTGTTTTAGTATTTTAATCAGCATTGGACATACTAATGCTTGGTCATGCGATAACCATTATATAGAATTATATAACTTTTGTAAATGCATTTCTTTCGTACTCATGAGTGATGTAGTGAGGATGTCAGCGGGAAAAATATTAATAGAAAATTCGTTTTTTGAGTAAACAAAATTCGGTATAACCAATAAATAGAAAAATTATCTACCTATTAATTGCCACAAAGTGCACTTTCGTATGTGAATTAGGTTTAGTTTAATAAGGCCTAAGGCTTAGGTATTCAGAAAAGTGATAAATTTTTTATATTTTTTCTCTTTTTTCTAAGGATGGACTTCACATCATAGGGTTTATCTTTAAGGTTTAACTCTCTTTTAGCGTGTGTTTGTGTCAACTACTCGTCTGCTGCTCGTTGACTGTCGTTATCGTGTTCAGTTCGTGTCCAGTGACTCGGGACTCCTCTAATAAAATGCAAAGCTTATGTTGACGTCTGTTTAGTATTTCCTCTTAATGTGTTATTGGTCGATTTGTTTAGTTGATTCCAAGACAAATATGGAAAATGTGTACAGTATAGTCTATTATATAAGTTCATACTACTGCACCTGCTAACAGAAAAAAAAAATTGCAGTTCTAATTTACCCTTCAATTATCATGGTGTATGTATGCCGCCCTCATTGCCTTGTAATAATATCCTATACTGCAGCCTTCACCCTTGGTAACCTAGTGCAAGTCCCACAGTCACACACACACTTACTCTATTTATAGTAATATTAGTATATTTACAGTGATATTCACTAATAACAAAACAAAAGACACAATTATGGGAACTTAATCGAGTCTGGACAAGGAACTGTTTACAGAGGTAGTTCATATAATTGATTAATTTTAGAGATGTAATTTATGGCATTGGTACGAAATTACGGTACGAAATCTTACTTTTTCGTACTAGTCCGGTACGGTTCTTTGGGTAAGGTACGAAATTATGGTACGATATTTTTAAGCGTGCGGAATTACGATATTTTTTTCGTACCGTACCGTACTGCCACCCTTGGCTGTGGGGTCTTTTATATATGTGGGTAGAGGGTAATGTAAGTGAGAGTTTTAATATAAGTGTAGGACTGAGACAGGGATGTGTTATGTCACCAAGTCTGTTCTATATATTTATGGATGGTTTTATGAGAGAGGTGAAGGTGAAGAGCAAAGTGAATAACCTGGGAGCAAAGCTGAGGCTGTTTGGAGTAAATTGGCCTTTGGTGGCAAGCTTATTTGCTGATTATACTGTGTTGATGGCTGAGAGTGAAAGGGAGTAATAGAGGAGGGTAGATGAGTATCAGTCCGTGTGTAAACGAAGGAAACTGAAACTGAATGTGGGTAAAAGTAAGGTGATGGTATTTGAGACTGACTTTGAGATTGACTTTGCCGCACCTTACTACTTACAGAGTGGAAGTACCAACTGGGAATAAATGTGAGATAACTCTAGGGGGTAAGATGATGGTGGAAGTGAAGATGTTTAAGTACTTTGGAACAGTTCTATTTAAACATAAAAGTATGGAAGGAGAAATTAGGGAGAGAGCAATGAGGGGTAGACAGGTCATAGGATCACTGGGGAGGATTATGAAAGTAAGAAGTGCGAGTATGGAAGTGAAAAGGGGACTGAAAAATGGTATAATCCTGCCAACACTGACATATGCGTCAGAGATATGTACTTTACATGAATTAGGGCTCATCAGTCTAGAATAGGTGTAGTGGTAATGAGTTACTTGAGGGGAGCATGTGGACTTACAAGGTGGGATGGAGAAAGTAATGAGAGAGTGTATGAGAAATGTGGTATGGGTGAGAAGGCAATTGGTATTGAACGTGGAGTGGTTGAGAGGGTGCAGCGTAATACACTGAGATAATTTGGACATGTGGAGAGAATGCAAGGTGATGAGTTTGTAAAGAAAGTGTAAAGAAGTGAAGTTGTGGGACCTGGTGTGAGAGTGAACGAGGCGTCAGAGTTATAGAAAGATAGATAGATGGATAGACGTATAATTTAGTACAGTATTACAGCTTAGAGTGCCCGCACTAACTTGCCTCTACAACACAACAACACTGGCAAGCCTACAGCCTCCATTACCCTGCCTTCACTCCACTACCACTGGCAGGGGTTTCAGTGTAAACTGGAGGTTCACACCTTGTGGGCTACACACACTGACAACACTGTAATGTTGAACGTGTCAGTAGAGGACTGTACCTCAACAGGTTATGTGTGTGTGTGTGTGTGTGTGTGTGTGTGTGTGAAAACAAAGTTGGTCTTAAAAATTATGGAATATAATTAAATTAAATTCTGCCAGAACTCCCTAACTATTCAGCAGACTGTGTGTACATACTTGTATACATACATACACACACACTATATATACATACATACATACATACCCACACACACTATACATACATACATACATACCTCCATAATTGTATATACATAAAGTTTGTTGTTGCTACTGACTTGTTACTCATCATAAACTTCTTACCACAATACACCATTATATTTCTCAACTGGCGTAAACGTACAGACTCACTCATATTATTCTCAAGTGTTTTTATAATACCTTCTGACACACAAAAAACATCTTCTATAATTTGATTCTAATAGAGAAATAAATCATAATAAACAATATAAGTTCCCGAATATTTTGCTACTTCAAATGCAATGTATCCCGACATCTAATAAAAACGGAATTGATTATAATTATAGGCCTGTCTGACAGCGTGTGACTGACTGACAGCATGGGGTGTTGACGGGTGAAGTGGAGAAGTTGCAAAATCATACATGTGTTGTTCGTTATGACCAAGATATTTACTACGATGGAAGGAAAGTGTCGGTGGTTATTTGATTGTGGCTGTACAGTCCATTGAGATGCCTTGGGAACTGTGTTTATAAGTAGTAAAACACATTGCATTAGTTGGTAAAATATAGTTGATGGACATATAATCTTCATCGAACAGAAAATAATAGTGGTACAGTACACTCGTGATACATAATTTCTGACCAGAGTGTAAGGAGCAGAAAGCTTCGAATCGCCTGGTATTGTTCATTTCCCCACCCAGTACACCTATAGAGGCTGAGTTTGAATGCAGGGTGTGTGTGTGTGTGTGTGTGTCTGTGTGTGTGGTGCCTGCCGTTCGTCTCTGGTCAGGGATTATGTATCACGAGTGTACCGTATCCATGTTAGTCAAATATGATAAATAAATATTGTATTATTATTACAGACTAAACTAATTATTGTAAATGAGATTATGTATATATCCTGCAGTATATTTTTGTGATGATAAATTTCATGACAAATATACTAATAAACAAAATAGTGTAATAATAAATTCAGAACCAGATTTTCTCCTGTAAACAACAATAACAATAACATGAACTATGTCAGGTTGAAGCCAGTAAAGAGACGTGGTGGGTGTGTTGTAATGACAGTAACAGCATTTTGAAACACGATAACAGAATATTGTGAATATAACTGGTAACACTATACTGTAATAGGAGATATGGTAACAATAATTTGGGATAAATGGATATTTTGACCGAATAAAGAGAGGGATATAACAGGATATTTGAACAGAACAGTAGTAAGAGGATATTATGACAGAAGCTTCATTAAATACTGGTAACCAATGAATGTAGTAGGAAGATACCTATGGTGACGAAGTATCAGATGATGTAGTGACAAAAGAGTAGGAGCAGCAGCAGCAGCGGCGGCGGCGCGTGAGGTAGTAGGCAGGACAGAGGACTGGTGAGAGCCTGAGAGGAGTTGCGCTGCTAGCGGCTGCTTTCCGTCAGTTCGGCAGCTGCCATAGAGAAGGGAAGACGTGTTTATACGTTACTGCTCGGCTGGCACTCGCTCACTCGGTACCTGCTGATCGCTTCGTAGGCTTGTTGGCCTAGGTTGACGTTGGCGTTCTTGTAGTAACCTGTACTGCGCTTTCCGTGATGGGGTGTTGACTTGCGACATAAGAGGGAGTAAAGCTCGTTGTTGACGACTTGTGCTAACTAGGAATATGTGAAAACTGTGAAGTGAGAAAGAAGCAACATGTGAGGTGACCCGGTGCTCGAGTTGGTGTGTGAAGTGAATACTGTACTAAGAAATTGATGCCGTAGTGCCAGACTCTGCCCACCCGGCTTATAACGACAACATGGGTCGTACACCTTCTCCTGTACGATGCCATACGACGCGAGTAAGGCCTTGTCGCGACGTGTCCAATGTTCGTGGCTGGATGTTGGCCGCTGTCTTGGCTATGTGTAGCATCTCAGTTCGTGGTACGAGAGGGGATTTGCGACTTGTGGACAACGGGTATGAAGGTCTGGTTGTGGAAATCACGGACCAGATTCCTCAGGAGCATTGCAATCACGTCATTCATGGACTTAAGGTGAGTAGACTAGGCTAGTGGTCTTTGTACTTGAGAAACATTGCTTATTATCATATTAAAATTAACCCAACAATGCAGATGCCCAAATCGTTTCTGAAGTAATGTGTTTCTTATAATTGTATTGGACTTTTAAGGGGAGGGTATAGTTTGGATATTTTTGTAGATAATGATTCATCCAAACTCTAACCAGCAACGGGGCACCATTATATTTGTTCATCTGGTCCTGTTTCCTGGCATAGTTTGGAGGAATCAAGGCACTCCAATGTACCAAAAAATAGTTATATACCCGGTACCACCTTAATACACACAAATCTATCTACCTTGGCTACCTATCTTTCTGTCCAGCCATTCATACCTGTCCATCAATCTATCACTCAGTCTTTCTGCTTGGAATACTTTGATCTACAGTACCACCGCTAGTATATAAACATTATGTACTGCAAGTATAGGCAATACGAGTATTGGACAATTATATCAGTACAATACATTTAATGATGTAGATGAAAATTATATACTGCAAGCATATGATAGTGCTGGATAATTAGACTAGGCTATATCAGTACACTACAATATAATAGTACTGGATAATTAGGCTAGGCTATATCGGTACACTACAATATAATAGTACTGGATAATTAGACTAGGCTATATCGGTACACTACAATATAATAGTACCATAGTGGATAATTAGGCTAGGCTATATCAGTACACTACAATAGATTGAATGATATAGGCTAAATGAAATTTTTTATAATTCTATTCAAGATGGTTTATTTAATCAATTTGTAATAAAGAGTTTAACTTTATGTCTGAATAAAGTATATGTTATGTTCATTTACTCTTCATATAAAGTCTCAGTCTAAAGTTGTATTTCCTCTCCAGCTGTTATTAGAATAAAGTTGTCGTGAAGGAGACAGACATGTTTATTTATTTTTATGATTGGCTGCAAACTTTAAAATGCCGATCATAAGAAACAATCACGTCTCATTCACCACAAGATTATTGGCAAACTTCGCCTTTATACTACTAGGAAGGTGATGGAATTTTAAACAGCGACTGTATAATTAGGCTATATGGTATTAGTTGCATAGATCTACAGGTCTCTCTCTCTCTCTCTCTCTCTCTCTCTCTCGTAAGGTGGTAATTCTTTTTTGACACATTGGAGTGACTTAATTCCTCCAAAGTATGCCAGGAAACAGGACCAAAAGAGCAAAGATAATGGTGCTCTGTTGCTTGGAATAGTTTGGAGGATTCAGATGCTCCAAATTTACCAACACCGAATTTCTCCCTTAAGATATGGAGTGAATGAGTAGCCTAGGTCACATTCTCACTCATGGACAATAAGACTCACTCTTTTAACCTTCTATTTCCTTCCTGATTACTGTCTCACCTCTCTATCACCTTCTGGCCTTACCTGGCTGTTGCGGCGCCTAATATCAATCAATCAATCACTCAATCGACATTAAGGAGGTGTAGGAGTAAGGGACAGCCTTGGGGGTGCGGGAGTAGGGGGACAGGCTTTGGGGGGGGGGGGACAGGCTTTCTACTCACCCCAAGCCTTTCCCTCTATTCCCGCACCCTCCCAGTCCCCCCCATGCCTGTCCCCTACTCCCACACCCCCTTAAGGAAAACGTAACGTAGTCAAAACTAACTAAGGATGAACTGATGTTTTTGAGCAAACTGACTGTGAACTTAATCAGCTTATATTACAGAATCTCATGCCTATTCCGAAAATCTTAGGTAAA
The DNA here is from genome assembly GCA_034508575.1 of Petrolisthes manimaculis. NCBI lineage: Eukaryota > Metazoa > Arthropoda > Malacostraca > Decapoda > Porcellanidae > Petrolisthes > Petrolisthes manimaculis. The sequence continues at coordinate 58,060 of JAWZYT010006001.1, forward strand.
CGAGCGTTACCGAATGTAAACAGATGATACGGATGTGTTTTATACGACAATGTCACGTCTCAATGACCGGTTCGTCCGAATTAATATTGGTTTCGTTTCTCCACGATATAAATGGGAAAATGTTAATGAACTGGATATGTTAATGGATGAGAAAGTATTCCGCTGCAATAGAATAACATTATTATTAAATACTCGGGTCTGCATGCGAGTCCAAACCCTTTATATTCTGGCAACATGACTAGGCTAGCCTACAGGACAAATTATCTTTATAGGCCTATCCATGTTGAAATGTGTTTACGTTTATATAGAAAGCAACACAAATATAAACAAATCATCTTGAAACGATAAACAAGAGTTACCTCATGTTTCAAGTGTAACCAAAAAACATTTAAGGGATTTAGAATTTAGAAAGTAAAACAAATATAAAAAAAAAAAACTAATAAAACGATAAACAACAGTTACCTCATGTTTGACGTGTAATCAAAGAACATTGAAGGGATTATTATGTTGTGGTCAAAATACATGGTGACTGATTCCTTCAAGGTGTGCCAGGACACTTATTAGGCGCTACCTGTATTCCACAAAAGTCCTGCTGTTTTGTACCAGTTTGTACATATAAGATTTCCAAGTGGCCGAGAAGAGCCGACCCCCTAAATATTATATAAGTCACAATACCATTAAACATAACATGATACACAAAGGCCATTCATTGTCCTTCCTCAGCCACGGATGACATTACTCCCATCACTGACTGATAATATTAATGTGGATTCCGTGTGATGAAGAGAACTGTAGTTTACTGGATTGAAAATATTCCAAGTCCATTATGTTGAACAGAAGTTTCAGTCTCACTGTCCTTCATAATTTAATCTGGTTTATCATTCACTGTTAGCGAATTGAAGGACTACTGATTCCTGCAAGCGATGCTGTAAAACACATTATGTGAACGTAAATGTGTTAAGTAGCAGAGTTTGGAGGAAACAGGAGCCCTCCAAGTTTCCAACAGAATCCTCTTAAGGACCTTGTGATCGTGTATGAGAATTGGAGGCTTCTGATTCCTCCTGACCATGCCAAGAAACACTAAAGTTGGTGTTTCGTGGCAATGTTTGAAGGACTCATTTACCTCCAATTTTCTGACTACATCACAGAATTCCCTTAAGATAATAATCCGTACATGTAATTATATTCTGCCTGGCGTTCTCAACATTGGTAATCCCTTCAGATTAAGCAAATGAAAAGCTAACACTGACTGACACGTCTGGACACAATGCATTATTGACCAGTTTAGGGACGACATTTGCCTGAGGGTAGGATAACCTGGAGGCTACAATGTCCACCAATATAGGCCTGGTACGGTAACAGATCATTTCAAAAAGAGAATTGGAGAGTTGTTTTGTAGCATAATTGTTAGGAATCAGTAGCCCTATTTACAATAGATATTATGTACTATAGGTCCAGAGGGATGAAGTAAGCCTACCTATATAGGTTATCGAAACAGAGTTCATTAAGTTTGCAGATAAGTACTGTACTATAATAGTTGTGTAAGTTTGTATGTGTATTTTTTATCGTGAATTTCATTATTATATATTATTTATAGCAGAAGCCAAGCAAGTAAATAAATGAGGGAGCCAATACATTTTCACCAACACGACTTGAAGTTAAAAGAAATTTAGTTGGCTGTCGTCCATATATCACAATAATTCAATGGTGATACGAATTCATTGGACGGTTTGGGAATGTAGACTGTCTATCATTACACCTGGGTTGGTTCGTGTTTGTTACTGATTTGAGGATGACAAGACAACCCAAGGCATGGAAGGCCCAATAGGACGAGTGGTGGGCAGCAAGAACGAAGGTAATATAATCTGAAAGGAGGGACACAAAAAATTGGAGTATATACGAGGGAGGAAGTGATAGAGAGGAGGGAGATTAAGCAGGAAGGAAAACAAAAAAGTGGAGTAAGAGAGAGAGAGAGAGAGAGAGAGAGAGAGAGAGAGAGAGAGGGAAATAAGAGTAAGCAGGAAGGAATACACAGAACATTCAACCCTCAACCCGTAACTAGAAGGAAGGAAAGGAGGGACAGTTGAAGAATTGTAAAGGGGTTGGTAGGGGTCCTCGTGGTTGGGTGAGATGTTGTGGTGGTGGGCCTAATTGGTTGTGAAGACCAGAAAGAAGGGCAGGTGTGTACGAGGGAGAGAGGGAGGGAACTGGTGGTGTGAGAGAAGGGAAGGTGAGAAGGAGAGTTTGATGTGATGAGGTGTTTGAAAGGGAGGGTGAGAAAAGCGAGAGTGGGAAAAGATAGATATGGGAAGGAAGAGAAAGGTTGAAGGTGTGTGAAGGTGCTATTTTACCGAGGCTATATAGTCTGTTAACATTATTTTTGTTTCCTGTAGGATGTTACATGCCATTGTTTATGTTGAATGCCACAAAAACTTTTCCACTGGTTACAAAAACTGAACCACTTGTTAACACGACGTCTCAGCAGATGTATCTTGAGCAAAATAAAGATTTTTTTGAAAAGTTACTTGCCGATGACCAATCAAGGTTTAAGAACTTTTTAAGGACGAACATGGAGGACAGCCAAGGAGAAACAGAAGCAAGTTGTAAGCAAACCATTTCCTTTTCTTAAATGTGAGATCTAAATTTCTTTTGGGCTACGTTTCTGTGTTTACGACAGTTCACAAATTCCTTACAAATAAATAATATATAGGTTAATCCCTTCTGTTTAGCCTTATTAATCTTATATTCTTCCAAGCGTTTATCCCATAGATCCACAAGTCTTCTATAAGTATAATCTGTGTGTGTATGTTTTTTTTAAATCTTATTGCTTTGTACACTCGCAATCCAAAACATGTATCCAGGCTTGATTCGAATAGCCTGACCGAATATTAAGCGAACTCAAGCAAATATGAATCAGGATAAGTGTTGTCATTGGTTCACTACTATGTCATATAATTCGAAACTTCAACAAGACCTGGATACAAATTTTGGATTGGGAGTGTATACTACTGCATCGATTCCTTGCCGTGACTGGTGTGAAGGCGGCCAACACTATACACTAATTCTTGTCGCACGCGTCACGTCCTACGGGCTAATTGTTGTCATCTGTTGTACGCCACACGGTCACATGCTACACGTTGCTTTGTGGTGATTTTTTTTTTTTTTTTTTTTTTTTTTTTTTTTTTTTTTTTTTTTTTTTTTTTTTTGAGGTACCTGACCTGCTCGATATTGTAGCATGACACATGTTGCCAAAATGTTGATTCCGTGGAATTTTGGCTTGAGACTGGAGGGAGGAGAAGGGACGTAAATGGAAATAAAATTATATGGGTTGAAGAGAAATTAGGGAGGGAGAGCAGGGTAATAAGCGGGGAGGGTAGTAAGTAGGATATGAGAGAGAGAGAGAGAGAGAGAGAGAGAGAGAGAGGACGGGTGGAGGAAGTAAGGGAAATAGGAAACAGGTGTGGTGGAAGGAGAGAGGTAGGAAACAGGTGTGAATGAGGGATGATAAAGATGGATGATGATAAAGGAAGGTTGAAAACAAAAAAAACAGAATGTAAGAGGTAAGGATACTGGTGTGTAGGAGGAAGAGAGGAGAGGAGAGAAGGGGCCCGTGTAGTAATGAAGTGATGGGCTTGCTGTGATAAAGGTGAGTGTTCCAGCTAAAGAGAGGAGTTTGTAAGGAGGCTTTGGGAAGGCACGGGGAGGAGGGAGAAGAAAGTGGTGTACAGGGTATAGGATATAGTAGCAAGAGCCTGATTCAATTTAAGGGTCGTATTTTTTGGGTACCTAACTGTAATTTGTAAATGAGACTTACCATCCATTTTCTGTTTTGCAAAAGTTAACTTGTAGCCTGTTCAGTCGTTTATGTACACTCGTGATACATAATTTCTGACCAGAGTGTGAGGAGCAGAAAGCTTCGAATCGCCTGGTGTTGTTCATTTCCCCACCCAGTATACCTATAGAGGCTGATGAATTCGAATGCAGTGTGTGTGTGTGTGTGCGTCTCTGGTCAGGGATTACGTATCACGAGTGTACACAATTGGTCAACTCTGGAACACTGTATGTAGCTTTGGATTTCTCTCACTCATTGGCAATTAGTTACACAGGTAAGGATACTGAATGGTCTTCTTTGGTCCTCGCTTTTCTCAGTTTTAAAAAGAAAGTGAAAATGGACGTATATTATTCCTTCTCATTTTCCGCTTGCTAACAGTGGGTGTAGTGAGAGAGAGGGTCGTATTTCTTGCATAACTGTATTTGTAAAGCAGAATTGCCTGAACAAATGTACGTACAGTTGGACACATAAATGGGTGGTACTGCCCAAGTGAAAGATGATCAATTTTTCCCAATATCAAGTACCTTATTAGTGCCAAATAGGAGACATCAGGGGCAGAAGTCAGTAATGAGGATGGTAATAAACAAAAAGCAAGTACCTGATAATAGACACTGGTTACTCAAATGGGACACAAATATCTTTCACCACCTGGGCTGTACCACCCATTCATGTGTCCAACTGTACGTGTCTGTCTGTCTGTCTGTCTGTCTGTCTACGACGTCTCTTTCTTTGGGTTAATAGTTGGGTGTGTAGGAAGGGACTGGAGTGGACTGGACACCCGACCTTCACGTCTCGTCATTAACAACTGATTGAATTCCTGAGCTTCCTTCCTTTCCCTACTGCTGCTGCTGCTGCTGGTGGTGCTGGTCTTCTCCCTCATAGAATATTCCCCTCCTTCCCTTCCTTCCCTCCCTCGTCTCTTTCTCACGCACCACACAGGCTTCACCTTCCTTCCTCTCTTCTCATACACACTCAACCCTAAATGGTTCAGGAAAGATGTGGAACCGAAACTAAGAGATATCTGGTTAAGAAAGTGGTATGGAAATGTAGTACTTAGAAATTATATAAAGATGTTTATGGGATTGAATTGTGGAGTACCGGTACCTAGTTAAACTTAATACAAATAATCGTATATATTTATAAAAATTTCGTATAGGAAATAATAACTTGCCATTTATTTCTGGTAGATAAAGTCCAATAGTTAGAAAGGGAATGAATGAATACCATGTTCTCTCTCTCTCTCTCTCTCTCTCTCTCTCTCTCTCTCTCTCTCTCTCTCTCTCTCTCTCTCTCTCTCTCTCTCTCTCTCTCTCTCTCTTTTATATCTTTACCCTCCCTTTTACTCACTCATGCGTCTCTTCCCTTCGTCCCTCTTCCCTTCTCTTTTTTTTACCCTAAGGTTAATGAACCCATAAGAAGAAAAAATAAAACAAATATATTCATTGAGAAACCCGTCAAAAAAAAAAAAGAAAAAAAAAAATATATATATATATATATACAATTTAAACCCCCTATACATAAAATATAAAAATACTGTACTTATAAATAAATAAAAACGCTTAGAATATCTGACCTAAATCGATATTTGTATACACACGAGGCATCATTTGGCATCGGTGGAAAAATTTGTCGTGAATTAAAAAATCTTAGGGCTTAATATACAGATACTCATCAAGAGGAACTTCAAAGGACACCAGTCAGTCAGTCAGTGTTCACCCCGCGGCCTCAAAAATGTGTTCAACTAATATTTTTTTTTATTGGTTCAGAAAAATTTGTTCACCCAATTTTTGTTTTCTGAAAAATGTGATCACGTAATTTTTTTTGTTTTCGCTGTGTGAGTGTGTGTGTGTGTGTGTGTGTGTGTGTGTGTGTGTGAAAGAAGAAAGAAAGAAAGATAATACACACATTGCTCATTTTTTTTTTTTTTTTTTGAAAAATGTGTTGACCTAATTTTTTTTTTTTTTTTTTTTTTGGTTCAGGGTAACGTTTCCAGTCTGGGTATTGATTCCTTCCATACAAGTGCTATTGATTTACTCCAAAACCATGGCACAAACAGAGCAGAAATTCCCTTGCATTCCTATTACCAGTTTTCCTTGCATTTTCACCATTTTTCCTTGCATTATTACCCGTTTTTCTTGCATTATTACCAATTTTCCTTACATTCGTATTACCATTTTTTCAACTGCTTACTGTCATAGTGTGAAGGAATGGTAAAACAGCCAATTCATTCACAATAAATTAAAACTCTGATTAATTAAGGGGTGTGAGAGTAGGGGACAGGCTTAGAGGAGTACTGGGGTGGGGGGGGGGTGCAGGAATAGGGGGACAGGCTTGGGGTGGGTAGAGCGCCTGTATGTAACCTATTCCCACCCACCCTTAACCCCCACTTCCCCCTCAAGCCTATCCCCCAACTCCCGCACCCCCCTAAACCAACCCCAAAGCCTGTCCCCCTATTCCCGCACTCCCTTAAGAGCCCCATGGTGTGGTCAGATAATAAATGGAGATTAGCGAGTCCTTCAAATAATGCCACGAAACACACACACACCTAAATGAATGGAGTTGGTTTGATGCATGGAGTAGTCAGGAGGAATCAGAAGCCTCCATCCATGCAGTTAAGGGGGAAGTTTTGTGTTGGTAAATCTGGAGCAACTGAATCCTCCAACCTATTCCAAGCAACAAAAGAACACTATTATTTTTGCTCTTTTGGTCCTGTTTCCTAGCATACTTTGGAGGAATCAAGGCACTCCAATGTACCAAACAAGAATTACCACCTTAATACACGATCACAGGGTCCTTAAGTTAAATGAGGATATATTTATATTTTTTATTGATGAACTGGTGGCTAGTGATTCTCTAAGTTATACAAGAAATTAGTCCACGGAAATATAAAATATGTAGGGGATCTGTATTATTATTATTATTAGTAGTAGTACTATTATTAGTATTAGTATTATTATTATTATTATTGTTATTAGTATTATTATTGTTATTATTGTTGTTATTATTATTATTATTATTATTATTATTATTAGTAGTAGTAGTAGTAGTAGTAGTAGTAGTACTATTATTATTATTATTATTATTATTATTAGTAGTAGTAGTAGTACTATTAGTACTATTATTATTATTATTATTAGTACTATTATTATTATTATTATTATTATTTTTTTTTTTTTTTTTTGGAATCAGTAGTCGTCCCAAACCCTCAAAATACAGCCACGCTATTAAATGAAGCGGGCGTATTTCGAACAAATGGTAAATGGTGGCTGCAATTCCCACACATTAACACCCACAGCGTCGTAATGAATATAGGAGCGTGTTGCGAAAGTTGTCCACGAATAAACAGAAAAAAAAGTATTGAATTCCGACCGACCGACCGACTGACCTTTTTTATTTTGTGCCTGTGACGTGTGGAGTGGTGGCAGCGTTTTAGTCAGTCAGTCACCCTTTGTCTTTTTCCCTCTTCGTTCATTCTGTATTATTTTATTGTCTAGATCTTGTTGTTTTCTTCCTCCTCTTATAAACTCTCTTTTAACTTATCTTTTAAGGGTGGGGTGGGAATAGGGGGACAAGATGGGGGGGTGCAGGAGTAGGGGGACAGGCTTGGGGGGTTATGGGGGTGCGGGAATAAGGGGACAGGCGTTCTACTCACCCCAAGCCTGTCCCCTTATTCCCGCACCCCCCCCAGTCCCCCCCAAGCCTGTCCCCTACTCCCACACCCCCTTAACTTATATTTTTATGAGCTATACTGGAGAAACATCCTTTTAGTCAGTCAGTCAGTCAATTTTAGTCTTGTCTCGTCTTCATTCATTCTTTATTCTTTTACTACATAGATCTTGTCGTCTTCTTCCTCCTATTGTAAACTCTCTTTTAACTTCTTTCCTTTTGATGAGCTAAATTGGAGAAACATCCTTTTAGTTAGTCATTCATTCATTCATTCACTTTTAGTCTTGTCTCGTCTTCGTTCATTCTTTATTCTTTTACTTGATCTTGTTGTCCTCTTCCTCCTACTATAAACTTTCTTTTAACTTCTCTTTTAACTTTTCTTTTAACTTCTATTTTGATGAGCCTTTTAGTCAGTCATTCATTCATTCATTCACTTTTAGTCTCGTCTCGTCTTCGTTCATTCTTTATTCTTTTACTTGATCTTGTTGTCCTCTTCCTCCTACTATAAACTTTCTTTTAACTTCTCTTTTAACTTTTCTTTTAACTTCTATTTTGATGAGCCTTTTAGTCAGACAGTCATTCATTCATTCTGTATTCTTTGACTAGATCTTGTTGTCCTTTTCTTCATTCTATAACCTCTCTTTTTAACATCTCTTTTAAATTCTCCTTTTCTTATAGTTAGTCAGTCAGTCAGTCAGTCATTCACTTTAAGTCGTGTCTTCTCTTCGTTCATTCTGTTTTCTTTTTCTAGATCTTGTTGTCTTCTTCCTCCTTCTATAAACTTTCTTTTAACTTCTCGTAACTCGTAAATTGCCAGTATGAGCATCCTGTTGCCTGTACTTCCTTGGTTTATATTCTCCTTTTATGATAGTTTGATGAGCTATACTGGAGTAGCAAGCATCCTTTTAGTCAGGCAGTCAGTCAATCACCTTCATGTGTGTGTGTGTGTGTGTGTGTGTGTCGTAATGAAGTTGTATATACCCGACCCCTTTCATCGGACCAAACACGTATCCGAAGCAAGTATTTTTTATATTAATTAAATGAAGTGTTGCGAGAATTTGAAGCAAAAAATGTTGTTTGAATTTTCGTGTAATATGTGAATTTAAAAGGGATATTGTGACAATTATCGCAACATGTGTGTATTCAAAGTAACTTTTAGCTTATGTAGGCTAGATAGATTTTTTAACATTATAGATACATGAAAGCATTTTTAGGGTACCGTATATTATCCTAGAAGGTCACTGATTCCTTCAAACTTCCCAGGAATTAGATTACTTCAGAAATATTAATGCCTAAAGGTATCTGTATTTAGCCTATGTACAGCCACAATCAAAATAATATGCACCGACACTTTCCTTCCATCGTAGTAAATATCTTTGTAATAAAGAACAACACGTGTGTGATTTTACAGCACCTCATATGTATAATTGAGGGGGATGAGTTGACGTAAGATGTTGTTGTATGATTATATATTGATATGATACTAGGCCTAATTTACTTACACGATGGAAGGAAAGTGTCAGTGGATATTTGATTGTGGCTGTACATCTTTTATCATCATCATCAATACCCCATTTACTTTTTTGTTTACAAGTATCACTAACCACTAACAGGCAAGGGGTCCGGCTCCGAGGCTACCGTATCTGAATTTCTTTGTGGGGTTATTGTTAGAGAGCTGAGGTCCCCACACAACCCTCTCCCCTTCTGTGTTGTAGGGGAAGGTGGTGGGCGATGGACACACCACTTCCACCCTATACACATAATTATCCTATCTGAAAATTACTGCACAAGATTTCGTTAAACTTTTCGTTAAATTTTATCCACACTCAAACTCGTCACTTGAATCTTGGGCATCTAAATGACTGCCAATGACGGGGTTGACTGAGTTTAATGCATTATTAATATATATTATGCAAATATGAGGCACCATGGAGGAACGAAATGAGTCCAGCCTACACTATGATGAATAAACTCAGGTGTGTGTCTACTGAACCTTATATAATATTATAGAGTGTGGAAGGAAGAGAAAGTGTGTGAACGATCAGGTGTTGTGTGAGGAAGTGAGTGAAAGAGCAAGAGTATGACAAAGATAGAGTGTGAAGGAAGGAAGCACAAATTAAGGAAACAGAATAAGAGAAGGAACAGTAGAAGAACTGAAAAAGGATGAAGCCAGGAAAAGTGATGGAATATAACATTTAACAATCACCCGGCAGTGAAGGCTTGAGTAAAAATTCCCATGATTCGAAGCTTTGATCCCAGCTCTGAAAAAATAAAACGTGGAGACTGGTATGCAGCCAGCCCGACAATAAGAACTTTAATTATCCCACATTTGGAATGAGAAATTTCAGGAATTATATTGATAAATGGGATTGTTGGTTGTGGGTGAAGAGGAGAGCTTCCGAGTCCTCCTAACTATGTATTTGTGATATATTTTCGTTTGTATTAATTTGTTTTATTGGCGATGGGTTGTGTGAGGCGGCTATACACTTATGATACACTATCTCTAACCAGGGAGTAAGCCAAAGTTGTCGCCAGACCAAGGCAACTCATTGAACAAACTCAAATACCAAAAAAGCTCTAGTGTTGCGCTGATCAAAATTTAGAGCATCAATGAAATAGCGAATTTCTTACACTTAATTAATTAAGGGTTAAGTTTTGTGTTGGTAAATCTGGAGCAAAAGTGAATCCTTCAAACTATTTCAAGCCACAGAACACTAGTATTTTTGCTGTTGTGGTCCTGTTGTTTCCTGGCATAACCTACTTTGGAGGATTTAAGGAACTCCAATGTACACCAAAAAGAATTACCACCTTAAGGGGGTGCGGAAGTAGGGGACATGCTTGGGGGGGGGACTAGGGGGTGCGGGAATAGTGGGACAGGCTTGGGGTGGGTAGAAAGCCTATCCCCCTATTCCCGCACCCCTTTAACCCACCAATTGACCATCAACATAGTCCCTCTTTAACGAGACGTATGAACTATAAAAATAAATCCTCAACCTAATTTGAATGGTTCAAGGTATACACCGATATGTATATATATATATTTTAACTTATAACTTCTAAATCATTAAGTTGAAGTGGAAGGGCACTGGCAGGAGAGAATTGTGAAATAGAGAAGTGAAAAGAAGAAGGATGGGTTGCTATATAATATTATGAACGTTGACTGAAGTAGAGAGAAGTTGCCAGAATTTTAGTGCATGTGAGATGGGGAAGTGGAAGGTGAGAGAGTAGGATTGAATTAGAGGGAAAATTGCCAAAAGAGAATTGAGAAATATAAAAATGGAATCAGTGGTATAGAAAATGTGGGAAGCAGAGCAAGGATTTGAAGTCTATACAGATGTCAGAACTGAAGTGTGAAATAGGAAAACGAAAGAGAAAAGGAGAGCAACGATTTGAAGTCTCAGAAAATGTCGGAACTAAAGTGTGTGTGAAATGGGAAAACGTAACAGGCTAAGTAAGTGAGATGGGATGGAGGAGCAGAAGAGAGAGTGGAACGGGAATGAAGCCTTCTTTAATAAGATGGTAACTCTATTTTGGTACATTGAAGTGTCTTGATTCCTCCAAAGTATATATGCTAGGAAACAGGATCAGATGAGCAAAATAAAAATGGTGTTCTGTTGCTTTGAATTGTTTGGAGGATTCAGTTGCTCCAGAATTACCAACAGTAAAAAACTAAGAGAAGCGATTGAAGGAGGTGTTGTGTTGGGATCAGAATTAGAGTACTGTACTGTATACATATATAGGAATGGGACTGCGAGTTGAGCTGGGATGTGTGTAAAATAAATAATAATGATAATAATAATAATAATAATAATAATAGTAATAATAATAATAATAATAGTGAGTAAGTGAGTGTGTGTGTGAGTGTGCCAGCCAGTTTACATAAACGACATAGATGAAGGTCTCTCATGCATAATATCAAGGTTTGCCGATGATACTAAAATTGCAAATACAGTACTCACTAATGCACTAACTAAGGAAGTGCAAGATAATCTCGATAAATTGTCGAATTGGGCAAAAACTTGGCAAATGTTCTTCAATGCAGATAAATGTAAAGTGCTCCACATCGGACATCGTAACGTAACAGCAAACTACTCGTTAAATGGTAATCAACTTAAAAGCCTGGACCAAGAGACAGACTTAGGGGTAACAATATCACGTAACTTAAAACCCAGTCAGCAGTGTACGGAAGTAATTAAGAAAGCAAATAAAACTATCGGCTTTATTGGCAGAGCATTCGAGTATAAGTCTAAAGACACAATCCTCACTTTGTATAATTCCTTGGTCCGTCCCCTTATGGAGTATTGTGCTCAAGCCTGGTGTCCGTACTACCAGAAAGATATAGTAAAATTGGAACGAGTCCAACGTAGAGTTACTAAAATGATACTAAGTCTAAGAAACAATACGTATGAGGAGCGGCTATGTGATTTAAATCTATTCCCATTAGCACAACATAGATTGAGAGGTGACTTAATCCAGGTATTTAAAATAATCAAAGGCATAGATAATTATGGACTGCAACAAATATTTCACTATCGACCAATCAAAC
>JAWZYT010006002.1:7500-20219 GCA_034508575.1 Petrolisthes manimaculis
ACACACAAGAAGATGGGAAGTGTATGTGTTTGTTTTTGTGTACAGTCGGGGACGAAAATATTTACGTTCCTCTCATTCACACATTACCAAATAATATCAGCTCGATTTTATTTTTTTAGGATGTTTATTATGCCAGAAATTATAAAGATTTTTGAAATATTTATATGTGTGTGTTTTTTTTTGTGTTTTTTTATGTGTAAGTTATGCACGTGTTTGCTGTTTGTTTGTACGTAATGAGAGAGAGAGAGAGAGAGAGAGAGAGAGAGAGAGAGAGAGAGAGAGAGAGAGAGAGAGAGAGAGAGATTAATAATATACTAACAATCTTTTCGGTACCATCAAATATTATAAGCAATTTCGTATTATTATTAACACCAGACGGTTTTGTTACTTGACCTTCTGACTCGTGTTGTGTCTGTGTGTGTGTGTGTGTGTGTGTGTTCATGAGGTTTACAGTGACTGTAAACAGGTACCGAAGATGCATGCACAAATCGACTTTTTGGGCCTAAAAAACGTGTTTTAGCATTTTTTTGGCCTGTAAATTGAAATTTTTCTAGCACAGTGTAGACATGTACAGATCGCTTCTGGGAATAGGATTTTTTTTTTAATCTGACGTGTGTGTGTGTATGTGTGTGTGTGTGTGCGTGTGTGTGTGTGTGTGTGTGTGTGTGTGTGTGCGTGCGTGCGTGCGTGCGTGTGTATGTGTGTGTGTTACCTTTTGACAGCTGGGTTTGCTGATGATATATTATTGTCTAACGTTAGTTGAGGTATCTTGTTTAATTTTCGGGCATTTGTTTATGGGTTGTACATATAATAAACCACATTTATATTTACATACAAGAAAATTCAGAAATTTCTACAAGAAAATAAATGCTTTATAAGTATATTGGTGATTCTGAGCCTTAACTGTATCAATAAATATTGTTATGTACAAAGTTGTGTAAACTTTTAGAAATAATGTTCTGACATATATTATTTGTTTTAATTACTTCAATTTTGAGTAAACTGTATTTTATGTCAACAGTTATTGCAGAGTTTACTAATGAAACAATAGGAGAGGTCTCAGCAAAACACGAGATATATAGTTGAGTGATGAGAGTGTACAGTATAGAGGAGTGGTGTATAGTACAGTATAGAGGAGTGGTGTATAGTGGTGTATACAGGAGTGGTGTATAGTTGACATTACCACACCTTAATCACTGACTTACAAGATAAATGTTTATATTTGTATTGTCAGTACCTACACACACACATAGACACACACACACACATACACACATACACACCACCGTCACTGGCTACAGTAGTAATCAAGGTAAAGATAGCTACGCATGTATTTACCAAGGTATAGATAATTTGCTATCACCATGACGAATACAAAATGTGTACAAACGTTAAACAAGAAGGATTACAGGAATGTCGTAAGGGATTGAGGAATTTAAATACTGGCAACGACAGTAAAACATTATGCAACGAAATTTATCCATTAACAGATGAAGGACACTTTGAAAACAGTGAATTTTTTATCCACACAAATCTTATCTCCGTCAGCACCTCTGGCGAAATGAATGATATCGATAATACACTTATTTGAGTTATAAAAGGCTTATTATAGATAAAGCAACGAACGGCAACTGTGCATCCTGCCAGAGTGTGTAAGGAAGGAGTAAGGACTGGGGTTGGGATAGTGGTGGTGGTGGTGGCGGTCATACTACCAGCATTTTCTCCGTCCTTAGATTAAAGTAACCATTCCTCCGTCCTTCAATTTAGAGGAGGCCTAGAATCGAGCCGGTGCAAGTTTGATAGTATACGATAAGATAAAAAACATAAAACGAAGGGAAAACGTGGTGTGGTAAAGAGAAGCGTGTGTAACCTTGGTGTGTAGCTGGAAGTCTCACCACCACCACACACACACACACACAGTCACTCTCGCCACCCCACCACCACCACCACTGCAAAACACCTCCCACCACGCCTTTCATAGCCACTCTTTCGGTTCCCTTAGTGTCGTCATGGGGAGAAAAGCCCCCCGTGTTGCTTGGAAGGTTAGTGGGTGAGGGTGTCGACGAGTGCAAGTGAATATAAACACACACAAACACAGGAGACCAACAACAACAAGAGAGGCAAGAGGAATAAACCAGTGACGACGACGACGAAAAAATTGAGGTAGCTGGCATCAATATCACAACATCATGCCTGGCGCCACTACAAACACTTGACTTCTCCCTCGTTCTATCTCATTAAAGGTAAGTGTCATTGATTCTACCTGTTGTTAGCATCTCGTCTATGACTCTGGAACGTGAATAGTCCAGTTAGGGTTAGTCATGCAGGTCCAACAATTCGAGTTATGTATTGTGGTGAGATGTGGCACCGCTGCATGGGAGAGTCGGTTGTGTGTATGTGTGTGTGTGTGTGTAATGACAGGGAGGGAGGAGACTGGGAGGCGCCAGGGTAGGTATGGGTACTAGTAGGTAGGACTAGTAGGATCTTGGACTAGTAGTAAGGGGGTGGGGGGAGGGAAGTACTATAACCAGACTAGACAGACATAACTTTATTTAGGGTGTTTCATCAGCTTACCATGGAGTCCAGCCCTTACTCGAGTGATTAATTATTATTATTATTATTATTATTATTCTCTGGCTCAGCACACGAGATGTCATCAGTATAGTTCAGTGCCATTTGTGCCTTACTTGTAATTTAACGCTAATCATAACTACTTACTTAGGGTCAAAGCTTCGTATAAATATAGGATAATTGAATGGTTTAGGCCTACCTATATAATTATTATGAACTGTCTCTCATGACTTACCAGGGATTCTGTCTGTCTAACTCTTGAATCTTGATAAACATTACATAATATAATATAATGTATCAGGAGGGTTGGGTCGTCTTCGTCAGCCTCTGCCATTCCTTTTACCCTCATGACTCAAAATGAACCACGTGGTCGTTTTTTTTTTTTTTTTTTTTAATGTTAATTAATTTTACTGTAGCGTCAATCAAGAGGCATACAACTATAGCTACAAGTAGACAGAATCAATGAGAATCAAATTACTACACACACACACACACACTCACACACATGTTTTTTTTCTACTTTCACTTGTGTTCATTCGCATTTTTATCATTAGTGTTTTAGTGTAACATGTACATTTTCAGCCTCCCAGCTGCTATTATTTAATAAACCTATTATTATTATTATTATTATTATTATTTTATTATTTTATTATTATTATTATTTTATTATTATTATTATTATTATTATTATTATTATTATTATTATTATTATTATTATTATTATCTTGAAAACATAGCAGAACCACGTAGTTGTGATACGAGTTGTCTTGATTCTAGAATAGTATTATTGACTTTTGTGATAATATTTGGTAATGAGCCGACAAGCCTAAAATTAACTTTAACAATGTGCGTCTGGAGTTGGACAGATAATATAACATTATATAATGTAATAGTTGGAATGAACACAACTATTTATTAACTGTTGACTGACTGTTGCCCTTTGCTACACGACTCTATTATTCCAATGATAACAATGACATATTATGACAACTCTTGAAGTCATGATATCTTTCTAGTTAATTCACACATACAGTAAGGCCGTAACCGCACTGATATCACGAGGACAGGCGCCGACAGACGAGATAATATTAAATCATAATAATTGTTGTGTATAGTAACTTTTGGCACTCCCCGTCAACGCGTTACCGTGATGGAAAACAACAACACTCCCTCTCGTCTGCCCTCTCGTAATGTGTGACCTTGGCCTAACCTGACAAAAGTGTACAGTCATGAGCACTAATAAGTATACAGGTGTGCTTCGAATACCTAGAGACGGTAAATAAATGCATAATAAGATCTCCACAGGAATTAGTTCAGAGGGAATTGGACTCTACAAAGCTTCAATCAAAGCTGTGTACTTATTAGGGCTCTTGACTGTTTCCTGGCATACCTTGGAGGAATCATTACACTCCAATATACCAAAAAAAAAAAAAAAAAAAAATATATGTATATATATATATATATATATATATATATATATATATATATATATATATATATATATATATATATATATATGCAATCCCCTTAATTAAGAATGAGAGGTAAAAAAGAAAAAAAATGGCTGACTATATCACGCATTCTGACCTCGACTGTACTACATGTATGATTATAGATGAAATAAATTATGAAGGTTACACAGAGGGGGTAAGCCGGACCCTGACTGTGATGTAGGTAGTCAGAAAGTTGGAGGTAAACGAGTCCTTTAAATATTGCCACGAAACACCACCTATAGGGAAGAGGAGTGTTTCGTGGCATAGTCAGGGGGAATCAAAAGCCACCAATTCTCATACACCATCACAGGCTCCTTAATTCAATATCAGAATATAATAATAATAATCTGCTTTTTAATACTGTTATAATAATATGTAATATATTGACAAGCACCGCACCAAGGCGAAACACAGATGAATTGCCATTAGGTTCTCGTAATGCACCGAATTAAAGGACAAATTGGTGGATTCATTTATTTTCCCAATAGTCATTACTGCTGCTGCTATTTTCGTCTGTCTGTCTACTGCTGTTTACATAGTGTTTTTGTTGTTTTTACACCGTCCCAGCCCGAAGGGTGGACGGTGTATTGTTTTCGGTGCTGGATATATATTTATTTATTTATCTGTTCGTGTGTTTGTTAATGATCTAGCGTCCATATTTTTAGCCGTATGATGTTAATTTTTTTTCTATTGATAGATATTCATAAAACAAAATGATTAACTTTTGGGCAAAACCGGTCGAAGGTCAAGGTAAAAAAAAAAAAATAAAGATAGCAAAGGTCAAGTGTCTGTTTTAGGTCTAGCATCAACAGGTTTAGCCGTATGATGTTCAATTTTTAGCTCCGGCCTAAGCCGAGAGCTCAAGGTCTTATCGTAATTATTGTTCTTGTTCTTGGGACGACAACTTCTTAAAAGAGCTTCGACTGACTCACTCATTCTTCTTGGGGCGACCATTTCTTAAAAGGGGTTCAACTCACTCACTCACTCACTCATTTCACTTGAATCATTAAGAGCCGGAGCTTTTGAAGGGTTTTCCTTCATGTTCTTGTTTATTTTGTTGTTGTGTTTTTTGTGTGTTTTTCTTAGTGCTGTTATGGTTGTTTTTATTGTTGTTTTTATTATTGTTTTTGTTATTGTTGTTATTGTTGTTGTTGTTGTTATTGTTGTCTTTGTTGTTTCGAGTGTGGTTACTGTTGAATGTGCTCCTGTTATGGTCGGGTTTACTGTTAGTCTGTAGAATGTAGTCTATGTTTCCATTATTACTGTTTTATGTTTTGTTTTGTTTTTTTGTCTGCTGTTGAATTTACTATTTTTTTTTTTTAGGTTTACTATAGTTTGTCGTCTAGTTAATACTCGTTTTCTATGACATCTTATCTTTAGTCTCTCTCTCTCTCTCTCTCTCTCTCTCTCTCTCTCTCTCTCTCTCTCTCTCTCTCTCTCTCTCTCTCTCTCTCTCTCTCTCTCTCTCTCTCTCTCTCTCTCTCTCTCTCTCTTTTTAAACACACTCGAATAATATGTATGTATGTATGTAAAGTCATGGTCTAATGTACTGCAACCTGGTGAATAAAAGCGAGCTATTTGAGTTAATTTTATGAACCAAAATTTCACACACCAACAGCTATCGTTTCGGATCATTTTTCGAAGCCATCTCATTGGAAGGTGTTGTAGTACATTAGACCATGACTTTACAGTATTGTCTCATATATGTATTAGCTTAATTAATTGTACTATAAATATCAGTTGAAAAAAAAAATCTGATGTAGTTTTATTATTATTATTATTATTTTTGTACATTGGAGCGCCTTGATTCCTCCAAAGTATGCTAGGAAACAGGACCAGAAGAGCAAAACTAATGGTGTTCTATTGCTTGGAATAGTTTAGAGGATTCAGTTGCTCCAGAGGCCTGTTGCCTCGACTAGTTTGGAGGAATCAGTCAGTTGTTCCAGGTTTACCAACAGTAATTCACCCTCAAGGTTTATTTATAGCATTTGACTTATTTTATTATTTCTTATTTTCATGTGTTATTACATTTTAATTTATTTCTATTTATTATTACATTTATATATTTCTATTTTTTATTCTTTATTAAAGTTTTTTATTTTTAGTTTTAGTTTTTATTACATTTTTTTTGTATTCGACATTGAGCTTACAACTAACACAAGTGTCTACATTACAGGAAGGTGTTGAGGTGAACGAACGATGGCTTCCCGTCTGAGTGGTGAGGCGATGACGACAATAAATTCGTTCGAGATGCCTGGGAACATGAAGAGCAGTTGTGTGCCGTCCAACTGCATAACCTGAACATGCACATCAAGGATAGAGTGTAAACAGAGAAGTGACAGTATGATATCAAGTAGAAAGTGGCCAAGATAAATACCGAAGGGATACTTGAGATATGATAATACTGATAACACATGACCCAACTAAGTGATAATTATACTAAGCGAGACATTATCTTTGTAAATATTATCGATAATATGATTTTTTTTATGTAGAATTACGTAAAGCTAAATGAACAAAATATATAATGCAAGATCATATTTAGCAAATTGTGTGGTTGTGGTGAAGCTTTTCCTAAAAAAAAAAGTTAATATCTAATTTTATTGACATTTAGGTTTGTCATTCTTTGTATTTATGATATAATGTTCGTACAAAGTGCTTATGCTATGTCAGGGATCAAAGACAAAATAATACTGTATTGGTTTATGGAACATGTGTAATGATTCAGATCTGGAACAGTAGAGCCAAGATTTCATTCAGGTTTTATGATAACATTGCGTTTGTATTTTTCTATATTGTAATGAGTTTGAGGAAGAATTTCTTTTGCACTGATGGTTCAATAATTATGAAGGGATTTTCATAATGTAGTCTTGAGATTTCGTAATGTATCATTTGAATAATGATATAATCGAAAAGTAAGAGTCGAAAAGTAATGATAAAGTCAACTTTGCTATTAAACCAGTAATGAATTGGGTATCAATCAATCTGGAAAATGAAAATCATACATCCAGAATACACATACATTTCTAACATTTGAGTGGAACTTTTTATCCAGAATACACATACATTTCTGCAATTTGAGTGGAACTTCTATAAAGGAAGCCGAAATGTTCAAAGTAGAAAGATAAAACAAGTTGAAGTCAGTTTTTCTAGTGATTCTCTCTATGAAATATGTCCTCTGGTGAAAGGAAATTAATTATCCGTCCAAAGTAATTATTAATTTCTCATATCCTGTGACGCTGTTCTTCAAGATGGGAACAGTAAAGCCGGTGACCTCTCCCGTTGGTTACACAGCCGAGGACATCAACTTCGGGCGTTTGTTCAAGGCTGCCACACAGACCAGCAAGAAACTACTGAAGGAGGTGATAGTGATGATGATGTATAGAGTCACTGTGTCTGAGGTTTCCGTTTTACCGACCACTGTTGCTGAGTTCTGTTTCCAGTTTCTTTTGTGGTCAAAAACAAAATTCCGTGATAATTTCAAGAACGAGGAGAGGACGAAACTGGAGCAGCCCATTGAGTGTGCTGACTTTGATGTGTCTCTCATCACCAAAATGATTCACAAGTTCTTCCCTGATATGGGTCTGCCTGAGTCCTTCACCAGGGCAGTGCGAGAGCTGAAGAATGTGAGAAATAGAGTTTGCCATCAACACGAGATTTTAGACGAAGCTCAGCTCAGAGCCAATTTAGAAGATCTGAAAAAAATCTTCGACGACGTACTCCTGGAAACAACTGAATTTTTCTCGATTGAAGTACAAGATATGCAGCGACATTACAAACATGAAATTGACGAGATTTTAAACTCACCATTGGAAGCTGACTCCTCCGTTTACTTTGAAAATGTAGAAAAATTCAGAATGGACCTTGTAGGGCAATTCCTCACTTTGGGAAGGAAAGAGGTAATGAAATATTACATAAAACTGAGAACACTGCATCCTTTTACATGGATGAGTGATGAGCGCTTCCCAGAGATGACTGTTGACAAGATCTTCACCCCACTCAACATTATGGAGAAGTGCAGAGCTGTGGGTGTGACCTCAATACTTACAACAGAGAGTATTGATGAAGAAACCGACTCCCCCACTGGTATATTTCCTTCGGTACTTATACTGAGCGGAGTGGCTGGCTGTGGGAAGACCTCGCTGTGTAAATATTTGATTCATGATTGGAGACTTGGCCATGGAGCCGTGGACACTCTAAGATCTGTGGACATATTGCTCTTTATTGAATTGAGGAACGTTACCAGTGCCACTCTTGTGTCTTACATGAGTAACAGATTGCTGCCAGAGACCTGCAGGCAGTTTGAAGAGAAAGACATAATTCGGACACTGAGAAAGATTAATGTATTTTATGTAATTGATGGAATGGACGAGGCAACCCCAGAAGGCAAGCAACTGGTCAATGATATGTTCAGTGTCCTTGGAACCTCCCGTGCCATCATTACCACCCGACCCGAGTACTCATTCACTGTGACCCAGATGGCAGCCAGACACCACCTCACTCACATGACACTCAATAACAAAGGGTTTTCTTCCAGTGGTATAATGAACTACGCTTCACAGGTGTTTGCCGCCCTGGAACCAGACGCTCACAAACGTCGCCAAGAGGAGTGCGAGTTTCTTAAATTTTTGCGAACATCAGGCGCAGGTCTTGGTGATCATGTGAAGCTTCCTCTAACAGTGGCTTTGCTCATTTGTCTGTGGAAATACGACAGAAAGACGATCATGAGAGTAAATACTGCTACCAAACTCTACAATGAAATATTTCGATTGTGTTCTACAAAATTGGTTGCACGACTTCAGAGTAATTTAGTACATCATCAGCTGGAACTCGAAAGTTTTGCATCTGACTGGATACTTGCATTAGGTCAGGAAGCCTATGATATGCTGGAAAACAGTGAATTTATTATGAGTGAGGCACGTCGGAGAAAACTTGCCTCCATGTGTTCAAGGCTCCATATTGATAGTATCCAGGTTTTCTCTGCCTTTCTCATGTGTGAGGTGAAGGAAAGCTTCATTGGCATTACCTACGAGTTCTCATTCCTTCACAAGAGCCAGATGGAGTACTTGGCTGCCCTTCACATCGCCAATGAACTTACAAAAGAGTCTCCAAATAAGGTATTAATGAGTGAGGATATTCAGAAACTGAAGATCTTCAGTGATGTCTTCACAGACAGCAATATTAGCTTTAGATCCTTGCAAACTGGAGTGCGTTCCCAAGTACGGTCACGCAAGTGGACCAACACATTGACCTTTGTTATTGGTCATATGTGTATGAACAATTCCAAACACAAGGCCATTGAAGAGGTAACCAATAAGTTATTAGAGTCTCAAGCATTTGGCTGTGAACCCGAAACTCTCTGGCGGTTGGTGCAGGAGTCTGATAATCACCAATATATCTGTCAGAAGGCTGGGGATTCCGTAGGGAAGAAGTTCGTGTGGCGACCAGACACAATTGAGCTCTGTGATGCCACCAGTCCAACATTCCAGTTGATGTGTCATACAAGCTTCATTCCAATGGCTGCTATGATAAGGGTTGTGGGTAATCTGCAATGTGTAAAAGTGTTGGCAGAAGATGGCAAAGTGGAACAGCGCTGCTATGATAATATCAAACCAATCCTCGAACGTCTTTCCTGTATGCCCACTGTTCATGTGATTCTTAAGTGTGATCAGCACTACTATGACTGGGGTAACCCTGACACCACAGACCAACTTCTTTTGAAACTGTTACCAAAAGGAAATCTGAAAAATCTTCTAGGACATGTTGGTGAGAAGGGAGCTGCTGCCTTATCTGCTGTAAAGAATATCAGTGAAATGTTAGTCCGGGTATCAGAACCGACTGCCATTCACGCCTTGGCCAAAACATTTAAAACTATTTGTGATAATGTGAGTGTCCTGGCAATACGACTTGACATGACCCCATCTGTGCCTCCCTCTGCTCTGACAGCCATAAATGCCAAAACGTTTGTCCTTGTCATGCGCCACATCGATGACGGGAATGTGTCCTGGGCAGCTCACATTGTCGCTACTCTCAGTCATTCCTACCAGAAGATCGACCTTATGGCTTCATCCATTACACTCTCAGGTGCTAAAACATTTATCAAGCAACTCAATAAAGATAAAATTAAAATAAAGGAGAGCCTCACTGTTCGTTCCACCCAACATCTTAATGAGAGTGAGTATAAAGAGCTGGGGGAAAAAATTGAGTGTTCGTTTCAATGGTGGAGCTAAACACCAGAACACGCGGTAAATAAACACACTACAAATTAGATATCCATTCAGTAGGACCTTAATTGGCGGCGCTTTCTTCTTGTGTCATCTTCAAATTAAAGTTATAAATCACGGATATTTATTTTCTTTCATCCTTAGGCCACATGTGTGAGGCAAGATGTAAATAGATAGAAATAGATAGAAATAGCGATAGATAGACAGATAGAAATAGCTAGCTAGATAGAGGCTAGTGGAACACAAATTTTGAACAGACTTATAGTACCGTATCTCCTAATCTGTTTGGATATATGGATGCATCACCTACGGGTATATTTATTATAGTACAGGGTTTGTTGAATGGTTTTATTAACTTTTTTTTTCTTTTCTATTTTTACCGATAAGAGAGATATGATTGATGGGAAATATGGAGCTACTTTGTTGAATTGTTTTGGTAACTATTTTTTCTATCTCTAATAAGAGAGAGATATGATTGATGGGAAATATGGAGTGGTAAAGTGTTTGAAAATATGGAGCTACTTTGTTGAATTGCTTTATTAACTATTTTTTTTTCTATTTCTACCAATAAGAGAGAGTTATGATT
Organism: Petrolisthes manimaculis; assembly: GCA_034508575.1. NCBI lineage: Eukaryota > Metazoa > Arthropoda > Malacostraca > Decapoda > Porcellanidae > Petrolisthes > Petrolisthes manimaculis. Next base: position 18,375 of record JAWZYT010006002.1, read on the forward strand.
GATGGGATGAAGTGGGGTCTACGTAAAGTGTTGGAAAATATGGAGCTAATGATTCCTCTAAACCTTTCCAAGCAACAGGACTTTGGAGGAAACAAGGGGCCCCAACGTGTACCAAAAGTATAGCCCACTGTCCCCTAAAATAAAATTATTATTGATATTAAAAAAAAAAAAAAAAAAAAAAAAAAAAAAGCATAATTCTACCAACACATTTCAGTGACGATGGAAAATAGGCAAATGGTTTCAGTTTATTTAGCTGAGCGTAATATAATACTGATGTGCTATACTGTATATATAATTTATCAGGCGAACGTGGTTATAGGATCCTAAACGTAATTATCATAGCCAATGCAAGAGCTGTCCGTACAATTTGACATGCCATATTTTATCTCGCGTGAAAAAGTGCAATTTAGAATGCAATGGTAGACGCAATCATCGCTATGCAAAGTCTGTGTCTATTATAAAATACTGATATGCCATTTATTTATTTATCAAATGTCAAAAAAAAAAAAAAAAAAAAAAAAAAAATGGTGCTGCATGATTGAGTCGACAGTATTATTATATGGAGGGAATTTGTTGTTGTTGTTGATTCGGATAGTTTGGAGGAATCAGAGCCTCCAAAATGTTCCCACGGCAGATTACTTATACTTCCTTCCTTCCTTTAATCAAAATCATGCTAAAAAAAAGATGTGCCAATTAATGCTTTGCTGGTCTTTGAAGGGTAATGATGTTTGTAGTGTATGTATGTATGTATGTATGTATGTATGTATATTTGTATGTATGTATATTTGTATGTATGTATGTATATTTGTATGTATGTATGTATGTATGTATGTATGTATGTATGTATATTTGTATGTATGTATGTATGTATGTATGTATGTAAGTGATGCCATGTTCTGCTGATCTGAGACGTAAATAAAACTGTATAAAATATTTACATGTGTTTTTTTAAGCAATCCACTGTTATTATTCCCGCACCCCCCCCCCCCCCCCAAGCTTGTCCCCTACCCCCGCACCCCCTTAAAATCCTATCCCTGCTCTGTTCGGAAAGCAAGAGAGAGAGAGAGAGAGAGAGAGAGAGAGGCAGACAGACAGACAGACAGATGGATAGAGAGACAGATAGATAGAGAGACAGATAGATAGATAGAGAGAGACAGAGAGACAGAGAGAGAGATGTAGGTGACCGTGAAAATCAATCCTAAGTGCCGAACCAAATAAGAATGAGAAAGGGAGTAAATGTATTGTGATATAAAGTTCACATATTATTTATTGGTCTATCTATTGGAGAGGCAGTGAGCGGACCAAGGCTTTTACTGTGACGGATTATAGGAAAGAGATTTGGTTACTGAGGTGTGGGTGTGTATAAGAGAGAGAGAGAGAGAAAGAGAGAGAGAGAGAGAGAGAGAGGGGGAGAGAGAGAATGTGTGTGTGCGTGTGTTAAGAGAGACGAGAGAAAGGTGTGTGTGTCTTTGTATGTGTGTGTGTGTGTTTGTATGAGAAAGAGAGAGAGAATGTGTGTACGTGTGTTAAGAGAGACGAGAGAAAGGAGTGTCTTTGTATGTGTGTGTGTGTGAGAGAGAGAGAGAGAGAGAGAGAGTGAATGAGTGTAAAGAGACAGATGAGAGACAGGTGCGTGTGTGTGTGATTGACAAATGCCAAAACAAACAAAAACGTGATGGACAGATGAAAGATAATTAACAGAGGCATAAAAAAAAACCATCCTTTTATCTTATTAGTCAACCAACTATATTACCCATTTGTTTCTCAATTATTGATATTATGAAGGACCAGCAGGACAGACAGTGAGTGAGTGGTTTCTACAGTAGAGTGTCTGCAAAAAACAGT
>JAWZYT010006003.1:0-10000 GCA_034508575.1 Petrolisthes manimaculis
GTGAGAATCGACTTAGCAGGAGGGAGCGAGGATACAGTTAGCAGGAAGGGTGAGAATAGAGTTAGCAGGAAGGGTGAGAATAGAGTTAGCAGAAGGGAGAGATGATACAGTCAGCAGGAAAGGGGGGGATACAGTTGACAGGAGGGGAGGGGAGGGGAAGGAGCAGTAAGTAAGCAGTACATTTAAGCAGGGCCAAGGAAGGGAGGAAGGGAGGGAGGTATATATGGGAGGCCACAACAGGGGAGGGGGGATGGGAATTGTGGGAAGAAGCAGATGGTGAGTTTGACCCCATGAAGCAGGCTACTTTACTACTACTATACTACCCTCCTCTCTCTCTTTCTCTCTCTCTATTATCTTCCTCTCCCCTCCTCTCTCTCTCTCTCTCTCTCTCTCTCTCTCTCTCTCTCTCTCTTTCTCTCTCTCTCTTTCATTTCCTTCCCTCCTCCCACTTTCTTTCTATTTCTCTCTCACCTGCTGCTGTTATTTTTCTTTCTCTCTCTTCCTCTCTCTCTCTCTTTCTCTCCCAAGATCAATTTCCTCAAGGCTTATCTCCCTGTATCCTTCCTTTCCTGTCTTGTCCATTCTTCCTTCCTTTCTTCCATTCTTTCTTCTTCTTTTTCTTCGTCCTTGGTGTGTTATTTCTGTTTCCCCTTCTCTTTGTTATCTTATTCTTACACCTATACTACTACTTCTCCTTCTCCTTCTTCTCCTTTTCTTCTCTTTCTGTTTTGTCTTCTTTCTATCTTTTTCTTTCTTTTACCACTACCAACATCAATCTGCCAACATCCTCTCTTACCAACATTTACCAATATTTTCCCTCTACTAACACCTACCAACATTTCCCACTACCAACATTTACCACATTTCCCACTACCAACATCTGCCAACATTCCCTCTCATCGACATCCACTCTCTTTCACATTTTTAGGCCGCCATTTCGCCAAATTAATCAAATTTCCACTTTTATGAATCAAGTCTTCCCCCTCCTCACCACATGGCTCTCTCTCTTTCTCTCTCTCTCTCTCTTCCAGACCCTACTAGGCACTCTCCCTTCTCCCCAACCTTCACCCCATCTCTCTCTCTCTCTCTCTCTCCACCAAGCGACCTAATGGCGTGTGGAGGAAGCATCTCCCTCCCTCTAACTCCTCCCTCCCTCCCCCTCTGATTTTCTCTCCCTCTAGCTCCTCCCTCTTCCTCCTTCCCCCTCCGATTCTCTCAGCTTCAATCTATCCCTCTCCCTTATTTCCCTCCTCCCTCCCTCCCTACCTCTTCCTCCTTCACCATGCGATATTGTCTCCCTTATTCCCCCCCCCCATTCTCATGCTCCTTCCACTCTTCCTCCCACTCCCTCAGTCCCTCTTCCTTCCCCTTCTCTTCTCCCTCTCTCAGTCCCTCCACCCCTCCTTACCTACCTCCCTCTCCCTCCCAGTCCCTTCCCTTCATCTGGCCATTTACAGCCAACATTTCCAAACATATACTTGCACAATGGGATTTGGGGAGGGGAGAGGAGGGAGGGGGAAGGGGAGGGGGTGGAATGGTAGGGGGGGAGGGGGAAGGAATGGTGGAGAGGGGTGTGATGATTCAGCTATAGAGTCGTGGGAGTATAAGGGAGGAGATTATAAAGGGGATGGGAGTGGAAGGGAAAATAAGGGAGTGGAAGGGAAAATAAGGGATTGGGAGGAAGAGTAAGGGATTCAGAGAGAGAGTAGGGGATTAGGAGGAAGATTAAGGGATTGGGAGGAAGAATAAGGGATTGGGAGGGAAGAATTGGGATAGTTAGGGAGAAAAGGGGAAAGAGAAAAGAGTGGGCAGAGGAGAAGGGTTGGGGAGGGGTTGGGGAGGGGTAAGGGGGGTCGAATAATGATAGCTTTATGAGGTAAAAACACAAATTGTTGAAATATAACCCATGATTCAATTTTAATGGGGTGAGTAGAAGAGTAGGAGGAGGAGGAGGAGGAGGAGTAGGAGGAGTAGGAGGAGGAGGAGGAGGAGGAGGAGGAGGAGGAGGAAGAGGAGGAGGAGGAAGAGGAGGAGGAGGAGGGAGAGGAGGAGGAGGAGGAGGAGGAGGAGGAGGAGGAGGAGGAGGAGGAGGAGGAGGAGGAGGAGGAGGAGGAGGAGGAGGAGGAGGAGGAGGGACTCTGGTACATCAATGGGACGAATCCAATTCCTCCTAACTATGCCACGAAACAAACTCCATCTATTATTAACAAAAAGGGCTGGCTGTTTCCTGGCATAGCTTGGAGGATTCAGTCGCCCTCAGTAGATTAGGGTCGTGAGGGTAAAAAAAAAAATTGTAGGGAGTTATGGAGAGGAAGGAAGACATCTACGCTTGATGAGACAAGGAAATGGCAAAATGAGAGAGAGAGAGAGAGAGAGAGAGAGAGAGAGAGAGAGAGAGAGAGAGAGAGAGAGAGAGAGAGAGAAAAGAGAGAGCGGGGATGGAATAGGATGAAATAGAACGAAACTTGGATAGAGAGAGAGAGAGAGAGAGAGAGAGAGAGAGAGAGAGAGAGATCAGGGTATAGGCTTGGTTAGGTAGAATTAGTGGAACACGATTAAGGTCTGTTGGGGATAGTGAGGGATGAAGATGAGGGAAGTGAGGGATGAAGATGAGGGAAGTGAGGGGTGGACAGAATTAGGGAAGGCACATTAGGGACCACGTAATACTATAATAATTTTTTTATTGTTATACAGTACCATTATATAAGTAATTTAAAGGAAAGGTATGATGGTATAATATAAAGGATAGAAAGAATCGATAAAAAACAAAAATAATAATTATGATACTTGTAAGAGCAATTCAATTTAGGGAGTTTTTTTTCTTAATGTTTTGTTGTTGTTGTTGTTATTGTTGTTGTTGTTGTTGTTGTTGTTGTTGTTTGTGGGTGATGCCTTTATAGACCTGAGGAAGAAGCAAAGGGACACCAAAACGTCGTCACTATAAAGGTTCTTATTCTTATTGGTGTTATTTTCTTTCCTTTTATTGATATCGTAATGGTGTGGTTTGTGTGTGTGTGTGTGTCTGAGAGAGAGAGAGAGAGAGAGAGAGAGAGAGAGAGAGAGAGAGAGAGAGAGAGAGAGAGAGAGAGAGGTACAATCTATAGATCGTAACCGAGACGGGAAATATATTATAGATGAAGATGGCGTGTGAGACAGAGGAAAGGGAGGGAGTGTGAGTGAGTGTGGAGGATACAAAGAGGGAGACGAGGGCTGCATGATAAATGACGAGAGAGAGAGAGAGAGAGAGAGAGAGAGAGAGAGAGAGCAGAAGGAAGGAAGGGAAAGAGTTACATAGAGTTACATAGAATCACAGACCACAACAGACCTTACGGTCCACACGGGGTGATCTGATTAGAAGGTTACTGGTAGAGAATGAATATCTCCCCAGTGATAGTCGTAGGTAAGGATAGCAAAGTAGAAGGCTCTCTCCCCACCCTCCAATCCCTCCGGCCTGAGCCGTACTGGAAATAAAGTTAGGAGTCAGAACCTTGTGGAGTTGGTAGAGAAAACTCCACAAGGAAATTTTATAGGAAAGATAGAAAGTAGTTGAAATTTGGCTAACTTGCCACCTGTAATGGGCAAAAAATTATTCATTAGTAAACATCGAAAGACGGGGATTAGATGCAAGGTGTTTATCAAGGCGACGTTTGAAGCTATCTACTGTGTTACATTCTATTACGTTACGGGGAAGCCCATTCCATAAGTTGACGACTCGGTTAAAAAAGAAATTCTTGGATTCGTGTGAATTAAAAGATTTACCTATGATTTTACAGCCATTACCTCTCGTGTAGTTTGATTGATCGATATTGAAATATTTGTTGCAGTCCATATTGTCTATGCCTTTGATTATTTTGAATACCTGGATTAAGTCGCCTCTCAATCTACGTTGTGCTAATGGGAATAGATTCAATTTATTTAGCCGCTCTTCATACGTTTTGTTTCGTAGACATGGTATCATTTTAGTAACTCTACGTTGGACTCGTTCCAATTTTACTATATCTTTCTGGTAGTACGGGCACCAGGCTTGGACACAATATTCCATAAGGGGACGGACCAAGGAATTATACAAAGTGAGGATTGTATCTTTAGACTTATACTCGAATGCTCTGCCAATAAAGCCGATAGTTTTATTTGCTTTCTTAATTACTTCCGTACATTGCTGACTGGGTTTTAGGTTACTTGATATTGTGACCCCTAAGTCTGTCTCTTGATCCACGCTTTTAATTTGATTACCATTTAACGAGTAGTTTGCAGTTACGTTACGATGTCCGATATGGAGTACTTTACATTTATCTGCATTGAAGGACATTTGCCAAGTTTTCGCCCAATTCGACAATTTATCGAGATTATCTTGCATTTCTTTAGTTTGTGCGTTAGTGAGTACTGTATTTGCAATTTTAGTGTCATCGGCAAACTTCGATATTATGCATGAGAGACCTTCATCTATGTCGTTTATGTAAACTAGGAAAAGGATTGGGCCTAAAACTGACCCTTGTGGCACCCCGCTCGTAACGCCAGTCCAATTAGATGATTTACCATTTATTACCACACGTTGTTTACGGTTTCTTAGCCAGTTCTCTATCCATCTTACGGTGTCGCCTTGGATTCTGTGAGATTTTAATTTAGTTATTAAACGTTTATGGGGAACTTTGTCAAAGGCTTTTTGGAAATCTAGATAAATTATGTCTACTGCTTTACTCTTATCATATTCGTTAAAAATGTCATTTAAAAAGTCTAATAGATTCGTTAGGCAAGAGCGTTTATTGCGGAAACCGTGTTGAGTGTCTCTGAGTAAGTTATTTTCCTCTAAATGATATGTAAGTTTATCTCGTATGATTGTCTCTAACATTTTGCATACTACTGAGGTTAGGCTGATAGGGCGATAGTTACTAGGTAAAGATTTACTGCCTTTTTTAAATATTGGTGTTACGTTAGCGAGCTTCCAATCATCAGGTATTGTTCCAGTGTGTAAAGAATAGTTAAATAGCAGAGTCAGAGGTTTTACTATTTCGCATTTAGCTTCCTTTATTACGCGAGGGGAGAGACAAAAGGAAAGCCGGGGAAGAAGGAGGAGGAGGAACAGATGAGAGAGAGAGAGAGACAGAGGGTGATGGTAGTAGTGATGGTGGGAGAGGGAGAACTAGACATGAGGTGACAACAGGAGGGTGGGAGAACAAAGGGGAATAACAGAGGGAGAGAGGGAGAGTGGCGAAGGGAGGAGGGAGATGGAGGAGGGAGATGGAGGGTGAAAATGGAAGGGAGGGTATGGAATAGAAATGGAGAGTGATACGTAAGAGGGAAGAAAGGAGAGGAAAAGAGAGAGAGAGGGAGGGAGAGAGGAAAAGAGAGAGGGAGGGAGAGAGAGAGAGAGAGAGAGAGAGAGAGGGAGGGAGGGAGGGAGGGAGGGAGAGAGATGGGGGGGAGAGAGAGATGTAGGGTGAGATAAAGACAGATACAGTATACATATAAAACAAAAATACAATAGATAGAACATGTAGAAAAATAACCAGAAGAATAAACAAAACGGGTGTTACATTAATCAATACACAGTACGATCCACTGTATTGTAGTCATAATACTGTTATATACACATTGACAACTGGAGTGTATTGTGTATTGTATATTGTATTGTATTGTATTGTGTTGTGTTCTCTCTCTTTTCCCTCCCTCCCTCCCCAAATGTATCTGAGATGATTATTGTTGGCCCAGGAGGTTATCGATTCCATGGGTCGTGATAATTATATTAGTAATGATCAGTGGGGTAAGTGTGAATGTGTGTGTGTGTGTGTGTGTGTGAATGTGTGTGTGTGTGTGTGTGTGTGTGTGTGTGTGTGTGTGTGTGTGTGTGTGTGTGTGTGTGTGTGTGTGTGTGCCTCTTTTCCCCTTCTCACTCAAGTCAGGTCTCACTGTATTTCATTAATGGAAGTAGTGTGATGTAATAAGTGCCTTGGAGGGTTTGTGTGATTCCTCCAACCTATGGTAGGATGATATAGATTTCTCCATTATATACACATGTAAGAATCCACTACCTACCTATTTCCCAACACAATCATATATACACCACTACCACTACCTTCGAACACATACACATATACTACAACTACCTCTCCATAGCTACCCCCCAACCAAATTTACACACTACCACTACACTAACCATAACTACCTCAAAATAGATTTACACACCACCACTACCATAACCAAAACTACCTCAAAACACATTCACACACGAACACTACCACTACCATAACTAAAACTACCTCAAAATACATTCACACATCAACACTACCACTACCCTAACCATAACTACCTCAAAACACATTCACACACTACCACTACCCTAACCATAACTACCTCAAAATACATTCACACACCAACACTTCCAGCACAAGGAGCCATCCATCCCACACAAGCCTTACCAGCTCTCCACTCCATCCCCATCAAGTCTTTCCTCATAAAGTCTTCTCTACTGTATCTCATCCTGAAATCCACCTCTCCTCTCTTCCTCCTACTCTTTCCCTGCTCACACTACCACCCCTCTCCACCTATAGTCTAGTCACTTCTTTTATAGTATTTCCCAGCCTCCCTCCTATCTACATAATATCAAAGGTATAGAGGGAACAAAGAGGGTTGAGTTGGGATGGAATATAGTGGGTAAGTTTGAGGATAGTGATAGAACAGACAAGGAGAAAAAAGGGAAGGAGATTTCTCATTTCATTCCTCTTCCATTCCCCTCCACCAACCCTTATTCTTCCATCACCGTCCACCCACCTATACTTTCCCTTTCACCACCATCCACCGACCTACCTATCTTCCACCACCATCCACCTATCTACTCTTCCTTCCACTATTATCCACCCACCTACTCTCCCTTCCACTCCCATCCACTTACTCTACCCTCCACCACCACCCTCCACCCACCTACCTTCCCTTCCCTCCACCAGCACCCTCCACCCACCTATATACCCTCTCCTTTCCCTCCACCGTCTTTTCCTCTTGGCTGGCTTCGTGGCGTGGCGTGGCGTGGTGTGGTGTGGAGGTAATGAGCGAGGCGGGCACAAAAGAGGAGCGGACGGAGACACAACGAAGCATAATGTTAACACGACCTCAACAAGCCCTGGGTAGGACTGCCTCGTTTCCTTCCCTCGCCCTTGTAACCAGCGGGAGAGAGAGAGAGAGAGAGAGAGAGAGAGAGAGAGAGAGAGAGAGAGAGAGAGAGAGAGAGAAAAGGAGGGTGCATGAGGAAAGGTGAAGAGAGATGGAAAATGAGAAATAGGACAGAGAAAGGGTGGAAAGCAACATGGAGAGAAGAAAGGAAGGAAATGGTAGATGAAGAAAAGTGGGAGAGGAGAAGAGTGGGAGAGGAGAAGAGTGGGAAAGGAGAAGAGTGGGAGAGGAGGAGGAGGAGGAGAGCAAGATAAAGAGAAGGAGAAGAGTGAAAAGAATACTTCCCCTCCCTCCTCTCATTTCCTTCCTTCCTCCTCCTCCTTTCCTTTCCTTCCTCCTCCTCCTCTCCTTCCTCCTCTTTTCCTTCCTTCCTCCTCCTCCTTTCCTTCCTCCTCTTTTCCTCCTCCATCCCCCAACACATCTTCCTCCTCCCGGATCCTCAACACACGCTTGCGATAGAGAAAGATAATTAACCTTTTGTGGGAGTGCAATGTATATGACAGGAACAGGTGGCTAGACGAGGCTCTAACTTTTAATAATATTCACTAGGAACCCAAAGGCAACTGTGGTCTTAACAGGTTAATTCAATCATCCTTGTTAAGCCTGCTGGGGAAAATTACCTACAGTATATACCCTACCTACCTACCTACCTACATACATACATACATACACCCTCTGCAGGAACCCAGGTATCTCTCTCTCTCTCTCTCTCTCTCTCTCTCTCTCTCTCTCTCTCTGTATGTGTGTCTGTGTGGTGTGTGTGTGTGCGTGTGTGTGTGCGTGTGTGTTTGTGTGTGTGTGTGTTTGTGATAGAGAGAGCAATAGAGAAATAATGAATAATAGCGAGACAAAAATTGATAAACAAATATAAAAATAAATAAAGACAAAAATATATAGAAAGAGATTAAAGGACGCAGCGAAGTAAATAGAGACAAACATGGAGAAAAAAAAAAAGCAAATAAGAGACAAAAATATATATACAGAAAGTGACTGAAGAATGGAGCGAAGGTGGTTTGTGGGTGAGTTTATATTAAGAAGGGTAAATTCTGACTCCTGCCCTCCCTCCTCCACCTCCTCCACCTCCTCCTCCTCTTCCTCCTCCCTTCGCATAAATCAGGGGCTGAACGAATCACAGACCAAATCGCCGACGACATATGTGGCGTGTAAACTCTGGCCTCAGTTTCAAACACAAAATATCCAAATTGAGGTTGAGGCCGCCTAAGTCAACACGTGGGGGCTCTCCTTTCATCGATAATTCATTTCCTCGCCGTATGGTGATCTTAAATCCATTACGATTCGGTGTAGCTGTGTGGTGTTGGTGTGGTGTGGTGTGGTGTGGTGTTGGTGTGGTGTGGTGTTGGTGTGGTGTGGTGTTGGTGTGGTGTGGTGTTGGTGTGGTGTGGTGTAGCCAGACATCCTGACAGACTGACTGGGAGGGATGAGGGAGGTGGGGATAGGGAAGAGGAGCAGGGATGAGGGTAGAGGTGGAAGGGAAGAAATAGAGAGGAGGGAAGAAAAGGAAGGAGGGAAGTTGGAAAAAGGATGAGGGAATAAGGAGGGAGGACGGAATAAGGAGGGAAGAGGAGGGAAGAGGGAGAAGAAAGAGGGAGAAGGGAATAAGGAGGGACGAGGGATGATGGCAGTTGGAGGGAGAGGGAAGAGAGGAGGGAAGAGGGAAAAGGGAGAAGAGAATAAGAATGAAAGAGGGAGACTATGGGTACCGAGGAGGCATTGAGTGTAACATATACAGTGATACCAATTCCATGTGTTTATTTCCCATCCAACTCGAGTACTACTTTGGAACCATATGAACTTAGAGTAATGATACGTATAGATATGTACACCAAACGTAACACCACTAGACTTTCCCATGCTCCCTCCCTCCAAAAGAATCTTACAATAACAACAATATCATAGGAAATGTTTACAATACTGAATACACTGCTCTCGTACAAACCTCGTAAATCGGTAGCCATACGGGAGAGTTGGGAAAGTGGGAAAATGGGAGGGGGGAAGGAGGGGGGAAGGGGGGGGGAAGGGGGGAGTCATCTGTCAACCCTGTCAGGCCTCCCCTCCCCCACGCTCTCATTCACGTCTTTGCTGACATACCAATTTCACTCAGCGGCCCATTAAGCTCACTACCGATACCAACCAGATTACCCTTAGAGAGAGAGAGAGAGAGAGAGAGAGAGAGAGAGAGAGAGAGTGTGTGTGTGTATTTGTGCGTGTTTTTCTGTGTGTGTGTCTCTCTCTCTCTCTCTGTGTGTGTGTGTGTGTGTGTGTGTGTGTGTGTGTGTGTGTGTGTGTGTGTGTGTGTGTGTGTGTGTGTGTGTGTGTGTATGTATGTGCTTGTGTGTGTGTGTGTGTGTGTGTGTGTGTGTGTGTGTGTGTGTGTGTGTGTGTGTGTGTGTGTGTGTGTGTGTGTGTGTGTGTGTGTGTGTGTGTGTGTGTGTGTGTGTGCTTGTGTGTGTATGTGCTTGTGTGTGTCACGAATTATATTATGTAGGTGTAAGGATGGGGTGTAAGGATGGGGTGTAAGGATGGGTATGTGGGTGTGAGTGAGTGAGTGGTGAGTGTAAGGGAGGGTGAGTGGTGGGTGTAAGGGAGGGTGAGTGGTGGGTGTGGGGATGGGAAGGGGTTGAGATCTGGTTTGAAAAAACAAGAATTGATATATATTTTAACCCTCAGCGTCTGAGGCTGTATCTTGGCACCAGAAAAAACGTCTTCAGTTCCCCAGAATACAAACCACACACATTCATAAACACACACAAAACAAAAACAATCACACACACACAATATAAAAGCTCACACACAAGACACACACAAAACAAAAACA
>JAWZYT010006003.1:12500-19872 GCA_034508575.1 Petrolisthes manimaculis
TTTTGAGTTGATGAATTTTTTTAGGTGACGGAATTTTTGAGGTGACTAATTTTTTGAGTTGACGAAATTTTTGAGTGTTGACGAAATTTTTGAGTTGACGAAATTTTGGAGTTGACGAAATTTTTTAGTTGAATTTTTTTATTTGAATTTTTTGAGTTGACGAAATTTTTGAGGTAACGAATTTTTTTAGTTGACTAAAGTTTTGAGGTGACGAAATTTTTGAGTTGAATTTTTTTAGTTGAATTTTTTGAGTTGACGAATTTTTTGAGTTGACGAATTTTTTGAAATGACGAAATTTTTGAGTTGACGAAATTTTTGAGGTAACGAAATATTTGATGTGACGAAAATATTAGTATGATGAAAACTCGACAACGGCAACCAACCAACCAACCAACCATGCGTGTGTGTGTGTGTGTGTGTGTGTGAGCAGTTCCGAAATTCCCTTAAAAGTATCCGTAAATAGCAGAAACCCGTCGCTCAAAATAGCATAACCGGTGAAGCGAGGTGAAAAAACAGAAGCGAACAACACGAAATATTTCACGGATTACCAACGGCTTACTGCTTGCCTGTTTGCTTGCTTTTAGTGCCGGGGCCAGTTAGAAAATTGTCAGTCTCTATTTAAGATACAGAAATTGGGGAAAAATGGTTTGTCCTGGGATAAATATACAGAAATTGGGGAAAAATGGTTTGTCCTGCATGGGATAAATATACAGAAATTGGGGAAAAATGGTTTGTTCTGGGATAAATATACAGAAATTGGGGGGGGAAATTGTCCGTCCCTGTTTAATTAAGATATACACATTGGGGAAAAATAAATAAAGAATACAATAAATCATAATATAATAAAAAATAAAAAAATAATTTCCCTCCAAAATTTCTACGAAGAACAGGTGAAAAAAAAAAAAAAAATACAAAACATAAAATAGGAACCTACCTCCCAACTCTCTCTCTCTCTCTCTCTCTCTCTCTCTCTCTCTCTCTCTCTCTCTCTCCACAATACCCGGCAAAACAAAGAAATATGATGGCGTAAAATGCTGATGGATACTTTAATTAAACACAATTATTTTCCAATGCAACAGAGAGCGCAATTGTGTTTATTTATGTCAGCCATCAAGGGTCGCATAAAATAATTAAATACTGGAAACACTATAAAAGCTATTCGCATTTTTTAATTAATATCGAGTAGTTATTTTACGATAAACTAATTCGGTTCCACGTGTTTATTACCTCGGGGTTTATGAAAATTATACACTAATATATCCCCATAGTTAAAGTATATATATTTATGTATATGTATGTATGTTTGTATGTATGTAGTTATGTACAGTATGTTTGTTTGTTTGTTTGTTTGTTTGTACAAGGAGTATACCGTCATAATATATCAGAGTATACGAGTGTAATTCTAGGATCTGGATGTTTTCATTACAAGTGTGTGTGTGTGTGTGTGTGTGTGTGTGTGTGTGTGTGTGTGTGTGTTGATCATTATTTTAGAAACTTAGCATGATTGGTCAACGTTAAAACATCATTACTAGTTAACATCAATAAATATTCTCATAATAATAAAATTACAAAATAGAAAAAAAAAAAATCTACCACCCAAGTAAAAAAAAAAAAAAAAAAAAAAAAAAAAAAAAAAAAAAAAAGTTGATCAAGTGTGTCCAAACCAAGTTACTGAAACACTGTGTCCTTTCGTCCTGGCTAAACTGTTCATTAATCGGTATCAGTTTAGTAGTAATTTCGTTTCCCCCTGAAGCCTCGTTTGATAAATTTCCTGGCCACTCCCCCCCCCCCCCACCCCACCTGACGTCTGTTCATTCCACCATCGTATTGTTGTTGTTGTTGTGGTTGTTGTTGTTGTTGTGGTTGTTGTTGTTGTTGTGGTGGTTGTTGTTGTGGTGGTTGTGGTTGTTGTTGTTGTTTGTTCGTGGATTGTTTGTGTCTTTGGAATGTTTTGCACATATATTTTTTTAGGTTATATAATTGATTCTTGATATGACATACAAATATTTGTATCTGTCACTTCATTTTAAATTTAGTCCCTCCCTGAATTTCACCATAAGTTTTCCATTTTACTCTTTCATATTAAGTGTCATTCTATTCTCTCTCTCTCTCTCTCTCTCTCTCTCTCTCTCTCTCTCTCTCTCTCTCTTACACACACAGGTTTCTTCTATCACTGGTCTTTGTTGAAGTGAAAGAAGCCACATTCGTCACCAATACTTTCCTCACCACCATCACTATCACCATCACCATCACTATCACCATCACCATCACTATCACCACCACCATCACCACCACTATCACCATCACTATCACTGTCACCATCACCATCACTATCACCATCACCACCACCATCAATATTCTCAATGTTTGTCATCATCACTACCACCATTATTACTATCATTGGTACTACTACCATCAGTTCCACCGCTACTACCACCAAAATCACGACTACTATCACCACCAATTCCACTACTGTCACTATTACTACCATCACCACTACTACCACTACCACTATTATTGCTATCACCACTACCATTACCACCACTACCACAACCACTATCATTATTACCACTACCACTATTATTACCACTACCACCACAACCACTATCACTACCACCACTACAACCCCTACCACTACAATCACTACCACTACTACCACCACCACCACTACTACCACCAAGAGCGGCTGGTACACGCCAAATCTTGCCACTGGGAATTAAATTGGCGGCAGCGAATGATGAAAATTTTTAAAGTTTGGACGGAGCGTGGGAGGGGGAGGGGAAGGGGAGGGGAGGGGAAGGGGAGGGGAGGGGAGAGAGAGGAGAGGGATGAGGAGTAAACTCAGGGAAACTTTCTTAAAATTTGGCAGTATAAAACGGGAAGAGATTTTTACATTTTATTGCGAAGATGATGCCAAAGGAACTCACTCTTCAGACTGCCTTCATCAGGAGTAGCCCAGCCTATACCCTGAGGAAATGGTTTTATTTTAGTTTTGAGTTTTTGGGTGTCTTAAGGGGATCATAAATATATATTTTTTGATTCCTGCAAAGTTTGTCAGAATGAAAAAAATATCTCGGTATACGAGTAGGGATTTTTTTTTTTTTTTTTTAGTTATTGATTTGGAAGGAATAGTAGCCCTCAAAATCACGCAAATTAAATTATTCCACGCGATATTCTTCTTCTATAGTGATTCTGACGTAAGCTGATGCCTCCCAATTGTGTCACTATACAGGATTTATACCGAGGGATTCCGTTGTGTGGCATAATTTACAGGAATCGGGTCGACGAGAGGAAATCAAAGTTAGAACCGAGAAGAAGAGAGACAAGGAATATGGAATGGTGGAAAAGAGATTGGGTGAAGGGAGAAAGGAAGGAAATAGGAGGAAGGAGGAGGAAAAACAGAAATTGGAGGAGGAGGAGAAAAAACGGGAATTGGAGGAGGAGGAGGAGGAGGAGGAGGAAGAGCAAGAAAACAGGAGTTGAAGGAGGAAATGGAGGAGGAAAAACAGGAATTGAAAGAGGAGGGGAAGGAGAATAAGTGGAGGAGAGAAGGAGGAGAAAAACCAGGAATTGGAGGAGGTGAATGAAAATCGGGAATTGGAGGAGGAGGAAGGGGGGGAGGAGGAGGGGGGGAGGAGGGGGGGGAGGAGAAGGAGGAGGGGGGGAGGAGAACGAGGAGGGGGGGGGAGGAGGAGGAGGGGGGGAGGAGAAGGAGGAGGAGAGAAATTTTACCGAGCTTGGAGAAACGCAAGGCCTCATAAATTCCAAGATAATAAATTCCATAAGAGAGTTTAGATGAAGTCTGGGAGATCTTAGGAGGAAGACTTGTTTCCAGACCTTGATAAGTTTGCTCTGGGAGTGAGTGAGTGAGTGAGTGAGAGTTTGGGAATGAGAGAGACAGATAAATGAGTGAGTGCGTGAGTGAATGAATGAATGAATGGGAGAGGGAGTGAGACAGACAGGTAAATGAGTGAATGAGAGAGGGAGTAAGAGACAGAAAAATGAGTGTGTGAGGGAATGAGTGAGTTAGTGAGACGGGTAAACGAACGAACGAACGAACGAGTGAGTGAGTGAGTGAGTGAGAGAGGGAGTATGAGACAGACAACCAGACAGACAGACAGCTGGACATACAAAAGAACTGACATACCATAGTAAACTATAATTTTACGAGGCCGTTTCATTTGAAGGCGTTGTAGAATTATTGGTGGTGGGCGTGGCCGTACCTCCACCAACAACAACATTCTTTACTAAATAAGAGAGAGAAAACGTTTTTAGCTCCGGCCTAAGCCGAGAGCTTTAGGTTTTATCGTAATTAATGTTCTTGGGGCGACCACTTCTTAAAAGGGGTTCAACCAATATTTAAGAGGTTCAACCGAGAGGGGGTTCAACCGAGAGGGGGTTCAACCGAGGGGTTCACCCTCAATAAAAAGGGTTCATTTTCAAAATTTCAATATAACCATATGAATACGAAAATCCAGATAAAACTTAATATTTTTGAGACCTTTACATATGGATATTTTATTATTTCACTTAAATCATTAAGAGCCGGAGCTTTTGAAGGGTTTTCCTTCATGTTCTTGTTTTATTCATTATTTTTATACACTCGTCCCTGAATATTCCGTTTATTTCACGCCAGAGTTTGTCGTTTTCCTAGACGATAAAGCTCACGGAAATTAAACGGATGCATAAAACAACAAACACTACAAAATATTTACAAAGAATAAAGGTATATACAATGTGAACAGACAAAAAAAAAAAAAGGAGAATTAATTAGAAAAACAAACAAACAAATAGAATTAATGAAATATTACTATCAGTTAAATTAAGTACATTTATATAATTAACATATACATATATAAATAGAATAGAGTATTATAAAACAGTGTGAGGGAATGTTTCACCTTAATGTAATGTGTGTGATGTTAACTGGGTAAAAGTAAGCATTATTTACAAGGTTTATGAAATGTTCCACACTTAGTAAAATATATAAAATGCTGTGCCTTGGTACATTAGGGTTGGGTGGGGTGGGGTGGGGGTGCGGGGGGGCTACCTTTCCTACCTACCTACCTACCTACCTACCCAATCTCCTACCTACATACCTAATTACCTACCTACTTTTTTTTTTTTTATATATATATGTTCTGACACTGGACATAGGCTTAAACAAGTCCGTTATCGTGGTCCAGGTCAACTGCTGCACGCACACACACACACACGTCACGACTTACCTAATCACCTACCCACCTACTTACCTACCTTATCACCTACCTACCTACCTACTCACCTATCCACCTACCTAATCACCTATCTACCTAATTGCCTACCCACCAAATTACCTACCCACCTAATTATCTACCTACCTAATCACCTACCCACCTAATCATCTACCTACCTACATACCTACCTACCTACCTACCTACCACTCCTATTCACCCCAACCTTCGTTCCCCTTACATCTCACCTATAACCCCTTTCCTCCTATATTCAATATTCCTTATTACTCCTCTTCCTTCCATTTACTCCTTGCTACTACTTCCTTGCTTTTATTAACTTTCACAGTATGTCTATCTCCTTTTCTCTCTGTCTGTCAGGTTGTCCCATTTCCATTCATTCATTCATTCATCCATTCTTTCTATTCTTGTCATCGTCTGTTCTCTCTCTCTCTCTCTCTCTCCGCTCTCTCTCCGCTCTCTCCCATCTCACCCTCCGCTCTCTCTCTCTCTCTCTTCTCTCTCTGTACTCTATTTTTTACTCTCTCTTTCTTCCAGCATTAAGGTCATGGAGGGGGAGGGGGAGGGGGAGGGGGAGGGGGGTCTGGCCGGTCAACACAACGGCAGCCACACAATGAATATCAAATGAGCCTCTCTTGAGTCCAATCTGTTTTGCCTTAAGAGGGTAAAAAGATGTTGGTCAGAAGAAAAAAACAAAAAAATAGAAAAAGGCTACAGTACCCTACGCTTCATAACATACTTGGGCCATGAAACTAGAGTATTGTGAATGGATAATGACCATTTGTTTAGTGGTATGGACTGTTGGGTTGGGTAAGTAAGTAAGTAATTAAGTACAGTAAGTAGTTAGCCCTGAAGTGGTCATCTCTCCTTTACACTAAAAGATTTTGATATCGTAAAATATGTGGAGGTTGTGTTACAGATAAAGAGAGGAGTGGAGTAACAAGGAGAGGAGAGGAGAGGATAGGATAGGAGGGACAAAGAGAGGATAGGATAGGAGAGGAGATACAAGGAGAGGAGAGGAGAGAAGAGACAAAGAGAGGATAGAAGAGGAGAGAAGAGACAAAGAGAGGAGAGGAGAGGAGAGGAGGGACAAGGAGAGGAGAGGATAGGAGAGACAAGGAGAGGAGAGGAGAGGAGATACAAAGAGAGGATAGGAGAGGAGAGAAGAGACAAAGAGAGGAGAGGAGAGGAGAGGAGGGACAAGGAGAGGAGAGGAGAGGAGAGGAGAGGAGAGGAGAGACAAGAAGAGGAAACAAGACTAAGCTCAGGATATTATCGGCCCCCTCAGAATTCACCCTGCATGTGTTGGTAGATTGAAGGGAAAGATACAAATACTCGTTCACTTTACACATTACCTTGAAGTTGAATGGAACGTCGCCTGTCACCAACGCTATCAACATCACTATCACCAAATCTTACATACCTGAAACGACAAACAAAATAAACTTTAATGTTAAACTCCTACAGTACAAATACTAGAATTTATATATTATTTATTTGGGAATGCTTGATTGTGTGTGTTATATTTATTTTGTGTGTCTGAAAAAATAAACATTGATGCAGTCAACTTAGAGGAACACAGTCCATTGTCTTTTTTGTACAGTTGGACACAGAAATAGGTGGTACAGCCCAGGTGAAAGATACTTGTCCCATTTGAGTAACCAGTGTCTATTATCAGGTAATTGTTTTTTATTACCATCCTCGATACTGACTTCTGCCCCTGATGACTCCTATTTGGCACTAAGGAACTTGACATTGGGAGAAACTGACCATCTTGCACTTGGGCTGAACCACCCATTCATGTGTCTAACTGTACATACATATGCGACTCAATGTTTAGTAAATACAGCCCCATAAACTCTCTCTTGTACACGGGCATCTCCATCAGACCAACACCGAACTTACTGTACTCTTGGTTGTTGGTGAATACACGACTAGGCAACCGTATAGTTTGTAGGGAGCGTGAACAGCCAGATAGCCTAAACTAGTGGAGGTCCTCACTTGTCGCATCTCCTTCAAAGTCAACACAGACACTTGTAACACATTAATTACCATTGTCTGGGAAGTTATTGGTGTGATTGCTTCGGTTCGTTTTGTTTAGTCTTGCTTGTCTGTCTGTCTGTCTGTTCGTTGACCTCTCG
>JAWZYT010006004.1:0-44254 GCA_034508575.1 Petrolisthes manimaculis
GTGTGGTGTGTGTGTGTGTGTGTGTGTGTAGTATCATCACTAACTACCTCTAATATACACATAACTATAAGGCTATTATTTCTATCAACATTACAACACCTACCATAAACATTGCTATCATCTCTACAACCACCATTACTCTCATTACTATCAATACAATAAATCACTACCACTATTCTTACTACTACTACTACTACTACTACTACTACTACTACATCATCTTTTCTACTGTTCTCAATCTCTCTTATTACTTTCATTTATTTTTTCATTCATTTACCCCATTAGTAAAATTACTTTTCCTTTCCTCAGTTAGTTACATTACTCTTTCTATTTTTCATATCGTACCTGTTTCACGTCTTTCATTTCTTATTCCTTTTTCTGTGACTTTAGAGAGAGAGAGAGAGAGAGAGAGAGTGAGAGAGAGAGAGAGAGAGAGAGAGAGAGAGAGAGAGAGAGAGAGAGAGAGAGAGAGAGAGAGAGGTGGAGTGGGTCAAAACACAAGATAACGATAAGGAATAATGACTTGTGGTGTAAGTAGATTAGTCTTTCTTTATGTTACCTTATCGTCTTCACTACCACCACCACCACCACCACCACCATCACCTACTCCAATGCCTTCCCTATACCTCCTCCACCACCACCACTCACTCACTCACCCCCCCCCCCATTACCCTCCCCCCACACAACCCCTATCCATCACTTCTAACAACCCCAGATAACAAACACCCCCTTTCAACACCACCACTGAAACACTACCCCCCTCCCTCACCCTTCGTCAAAAAAAAAAAAGAGTAAACAAAAACACTCACATTAATTAAGTACGGTACCGTGTGAACAAAAAGATCAAGTGCCAAGTATCCCTCGCTAATTTTCTCTGATCATTAAGATAACACAGGTGGTGGCGTCTGTTTGAATTACTTTGTGTACACGTCTTAATTATAAACTCAATGCTCTGACGCTTCATATTATGGTTAACGTGATTTAATAACGAATGCTACCCGGGTCTTTTCAACCAGTGTGTGTGTGTGTGTGTGTACCGTACCTCTCGTTTCTTCCTGTCTCGTGTGCCGAACCTGATAATTATAGTGTTAAATAGGTTTAATATATAGGTTTAATATAGAATTCTTGAACCCTTGTCTACATAAACATTTGCACTCTATAAAATAAGAGCACAGTGCATTCATATTACACTCGTTTTTCAGTAATTTGATCAAACAACACTAGGTACAAAACGAAGAAGTCTCGACTTAACGTCCTGAAGGAAATTTAAAAAAGAATAACATGAAATACAATAAGTAATTTTGAGATACTGCAGTGCAAGAACATTTTAATGGATTGATTACTTTTGACGAAGAATAAATTTTAATGTATTGATTACTTTTGACGAAGAACGAGATGAAAAGAGGAAGGAGATTGATGAGCCCCCCTGAGATTATTATGACTCTGGCTGTCCTCGAGGGGTGGAGAGGAGAGAAACGTTTGAGCGAGACTGTATAGTTAGGTGGTATCGCGGACAAGCTGGCGATACGCGACAACTAATTACCCGCTATCGTTACCTGGGCTGTATAAGGCACGCCATCACCACGACACCCTCTACACTCTTTTGTTTTTATTCTGACCTCATGCATGATACCAAGTCACTCCACTCAAGTCACTCCTCAAGTAGGAATACACCTCACTGACTTGTGTATACTGTAATATTTTGCTGCCATAATAATAATAATAATAATAATAATAATAATAATAATAATAATAATAATAATAATAATAATAATAATAATAATAATAATAATAATAATAATAATAATAATAATAATAATAATGATAACATCAATAATAATAACAATAACAAGAACAATAAAATAATAAAATACTAATGATAAGAATAATATTAATAATAATATTAGTAATAATAATAATAATATATTGACTAGTAATATGATGGTTTATGTATAATAATATACAGGCTTGTGTATAATCAAAGAGAACTGTATATACTTATGGTGGCATGTGTATAATGTTATGTTCAATTATTGCCCTCTCAGGTTCAGGTTGGTGCACTTGTGAAGACTTTCCTAAATTGTATCATATTACTTCAGCCTCTTTCCATGGTTCTTCGTGTATAGTTATCTTGTATCATACTCTACATAAATAATAGTGTGCTCAGATATTATTGTCAGTGGGATTCGTTCTGATGTTGGAATGCTGAACGATGGTGCTTAGATAACATGAGCATAATGTCACAATTAATATATCATAAAATTAATAAATAATCCATATACATGCATAATATATTTTTATATATAGGAAGGCTAAGAAAAACACCGAGGAGAGTAGAGAGAGATGCTGGATTGTTTTCATCTCACCTGCATGTGTGTGTTATCCCAGACATTAATATAAAATTCCCTTGTCAGTATGGAGTATTCCCCCCACTTGAAAGCTATTCATATATATAAGGGTATCCAATTTAGAGGATTAACAGCGAGGAGATAATACACAGAGAATGAAGCGGGATACTCACTAGCCATCCAACCAGGCAGGCATTCTCGACCAACTAAGTAAGGGAAGGAAGGAAGGAGAGCCGAGGAGAGGACTGGACATTGTTAGGTACCATTAGCATTCAGCACGCACACACACCTAATGGGAGGTCCTTAAGGGAGGGCTCAGATTAAGGGGATGGAACTAATGGAGAGGCGATTTTGACCAATGAATTTTCACATCATCAACAAGTACAGCCGAGACTGGAGGTGATGGGGTGTATTAATTTGGTGTGTGTCTCGCCTCACCCTTTCTATAATAATAATAATAATAATAATAATAATAATAATAATAATAATAGTAATATATAATACATCAAGGGCCGTCGTCTGCATAAATTATCGTAACATTTAGACCATAAGTGCGAGTGTTTTTTTTTTGTCAGCGAATTGGACTCGACTTTATATATATTCCGGTTCCTCCATTTAATTTGTTGGTCTATTCGGTTATAATGTAATGCAATCCGCGAAGACAAATTACACACACCATTTTTCACTGCTATTGGTACTTATCTGCAATTTATCAACACTGAAATGAAGGCGACACGTGTTTCTAAAGCAGAGTGAGTTACTGCGAGGGATTCGGTACATTTTATTTTTCACCTGGATAAAAAATAAATAAATAAATAAATAAATAAATGAATGAAAATGGAGATGAGGAATTGTTGGGAAGTGGTTCATAATACGTAGTTGCAACTCCATAGTTTATTCTTACGACTATTACACATTTATTAAGGTGTAATACTTTTATGTTAAGGAGACGGTAATTTCAGAGTGTGGTCGATCCAACAACTCCTCCTGACAAATTTGTGCCGCATATTATGACACCGAACGAAAATAATGGTCAACCAAAAAAAACAAAAAAAACAAACAAAAAAAAAACAAGGGGTTAACTGTGTTTCCTGATTAACAGCCTACAAGTACAGTCGGCAGCATAAATTCGCGTCCATCTCATGTACTTAAAATTGCTAATATGACCAAATAGTTGCATTGTGAACCAGTTTTTATTCCAACAACATACGTCATTTACCATAAGTGAACTATATCTGTCATCTCTGTATTAAAATTGTATTACAACAACAATATAGCTCATACATACGTAGGTGGAAATGAAGCGAACTTATGCTGCCGACTGTACATACATACTGGCTGCTGTTGTCCAATTATCCCCCTAAAACAATGGCTTATGTGTCAGATAATATGGCTCCACTACCGCTACACAAATTTATGGTCAAGAGTTTATTCTGGCTACGTAATGCCACACTATAGTATATACATTGCCTTCTAACTGGACATTGGGGTTGTATTTTGTTGTTTATAGGAAGTTTTTTTTTTTTTTTTTACAAATTCATAGATACTTACACTTGAAAATGAGATGAAAATAAATGTGTGAATTTTCCAGACTTATGGGTGATAGTCGCATCATTATGATTTTTCCACCCCCGACACATAAATCAAACATGGAACATATTAATGATGTTTAGGTATACATATACAGTATCAAGCACTGAGGGTACAAACTAAATGAAGCATAAAATATGATAGACGCCAGCCAGGTGTGTGTTAAACCGAGCATGAGAGTTTTTTTTTGTACAGCTCTGAGGCAATATACTTAAGAGGGGAAATTTTGTGTTGGTAAGTAAATCTGCAGCAAATGAATCCTCCAAATTATTCCAAGCAACAGAACACCATTACATTCGCTCTTCTGGTCCTGTTTCCTAGCATACTTTGGAGGAATCAAGGCACTCCAATGTACCAAAAAAAAAATTATCACCTTAACAGGGACTGACTCCTAAACCAAGATGTTAAGATATACGACCAAGAGGCGAGTCTAACCAAGTGAAGACAAGGAATAAGCAACAGGCTTGGGCTTTATGTCATGCAGTATTTCTTCTTCACTGTTGCCTGTATTTGCTTAGACAAGATATTTTTTCCTTAGCAGTGATTCATCGTGGCTCCTTGCAATTCATCATCTGAGGTAATAAAAAAAAAGGAGAAACGAAAGTCGTGGTTGGAGGCAGAAAATGCTGTTAGTCACAAGAAATGGTCAAATGTGTAAAGATGGTATACACTGTGCATTATATACTTACTACATTCTGAGGGAAAGCCATGTTCTGTGATATTTATATGTAGGATATAAATATAATGGCAAAGAGGCGCTTAGGTACAGCAATAATTATAGGCATAAGCCAAGTAATTTCTATCATTATTATAATAGAGTTTATGAGAAATCTCCATAACAGTATTCTTATTCGTCTACTTCATTGAGGGAGACTGAGTGTTTGTATTATATTATGCCACGGTGCTGTAAACGATTTGTATTAACCTTCCCTGACCATGGATGCGTGTAACGAGTATTAAGTCACTCGAGGTCAACAACAACAACCACAACAACAACAACAACAACCACAGTGAATGCCTGAGCTCACCCTCATGTGTTAACGTCGTCCCTCTCCAGCCTTGAGAAACAGGTAGTCCAGTCGTTCCCTGCCACTATAATAAGAGGGTCAGTGGGTCAGGTAGGCTATACAAGAAAAATAACTGACCTCTGCTTCGGCCCATTGCTCCCTCCTCCTCCTCCTCCTCCTCCTGTCTTCACACCTGTCGTTCCCCACGGTCCTCGCCTCGCCTCGCCTCACCTCGCCTCAACCCGTCGCTGTTTATTTATTTATTTTTTCCGTCTCGTTTCCACCATGCTATCGTTTTTGTCACCTGCCTCTCCCTGTTTTGCCTTGTCTCGTCTTCGCTATATTCTTGTCTTTATACCTTGCCCTGTGTTTAATGTTATCGGATCTTGTTATTCCCTGCCGTCCCCACCCATTTCGTCTTTTCCCATTTTGCTTCTCATTGATTCGTTCCAACTTACCCTGCTCCTATTTTCGTCATCTCATTGCAGCTCAGCTCATCTCACCTTCCCCTTGTCCTAACTGGCATCATAACATAACTGACTATCCTACCTCTTCCTCTTCCTATCTCACTTCGTTTCGTCTCATCACTCGCCTCTCCAACTCGCCTCACATTACCTTGTTTTGTCTCACCTACTGGCCCTCACTCTCCTCCTCAACTCGTCCCGCTCCAGCTCATTTCACTGCACCTGACCGCTTCTCCACTGGTGCCAAGTTAACTATTATTCTTATCCCGCAGTGCCTGTGTGTGTGTGTGTGTGTGTGTGTGTGTGTGTGTGTGTGTGTGTGTGTGTGTGTGTGTGTGTGTGTGTGTGTGTGTGTAAACAAACACACAGACAATAATAATGATAGCGAATGATAAATAGATAAAAGATATAAAAAATTATTACACGATAATGTGGACATAATGTGCGGGTGAATATAATTATTATGTACCCTTGCAGGCATGTTTACTTAAGTGAGAGTACTTTTGGGTTGTGTCTGCATTTCTCTCTGTTCTATAAGGGTTACTTAAGCTGCAGCACCAGCAAAACGTCGTCGATTAATGAGTCTCTAGATCTGTGTGTATGTTAACATATTCTGGACGTCGTTCTTCGTTTTTTTATAGGAAAAAAAACGAGGCACTCCTGATAGTATAAATAAATTTTTGCATCACAATTATGAAATCACTGATATTTTCGGCGCTAAAAATATAGGAAAAGTCTTCAGGAAGGACTGGATTACAGTGATTTCCTAATGGTTGTTATTGCTACTGATGGTGATGATGATAGCTGATGATCATATTGCAAGTGAAGATGATGATTGATGATGAGCATGATACCTGATGATCATATTGCAAGTGAAGATGATGGATGACGAACGTAATGATTACTAACAAAAATAACGACAAACAATAATGATGAAAACAATGGTATTTTAGTATCCTATGCCTCCCTCCACACTTGTCCACTCGTATATGACCAATAATAATTAGTTGCTAACCTACGCCATGAGGGACGAATTCTACGGGTCCCACACATACAATTATATCAACGTTATAAGATAGTACACGAATTGACTGTGTTTTGTCCTTTTTGTGTGTTTTTCCTTTGCCTTGTCCTTCAGTCTCACTTTTTATTTTCCCTTTTTTTTCATTTACCACAACTCTAGGGTAATTCCTATATACTCCTTTCTCACTCATTTATTAGCTCCGGCCTCAGCCGAGAGCTCTAGGTCTTATCGTAATTATTGTTCTTGTTCTTGTGGCGACCACTTCTTAAAATGGTTCAACTGACTGACTGACTCACTCACTCACTCTCTTCCTCCCATCCATTTTTTTTTACCGACATTGAATCATTTTTTCAACCGAGAGAGGGTTCAACCGAGGGGTTCACCCTCAATAAAAAGGGTTCATTTTCAAAATTTCAATATAACCATATGAATACGAAAATCCAGATAAAACATAATTAATATTTTTGAGACCTTTACATATGGATATTTTATTATTTCACTTGAATCATTAAGAGCCGGAGCTTTTGAAGGGTTTTCCTTCATGTTCTTGTTTCTTGTAACTTTTCTCATGGTCTTGGTTTACTCTGACTCATTCACAGTACACTACAGTTTCCCCTCTTTAGCTCATAACATTTTCCAACTCATACTTCTACTCTTTTTTCATTATCATCCCCTTTCTCTCTCAGCTCCTACTCCCACAAACTACTCTTTCCCATCCTTACTGCACCACAATTGTCTTCATTCATATCATCATTTATAGCCCTACTCTTCATTCCTTTCTATTGCCACTTACTGTACATCCTCTCTCCCTATAATCATGTCCCTTTCACTTCAACATCTCCACCCTATGCCTTCCAATTTCCAACTATTCTCTTAATTTCAATCCCTTGTTACATTCCTCACTATCTTTTCTCACACCCACCCACCAACTCTACTATTACACTTTTCTATTCTGTTTCCTACTTTCATTCCACCACCGACCCATCCTTATTCTTACACGGTTTCCTCACTACTTCCTTCCAGAGCCCTACTCCTCCTCCTCCTCCTCCTCCTTCTTCTTTGCTATTTTTTCCCTCAATCTTGTAGGTTAGATAGAATAGCAAAATCAAGCAGCCTCGAAAGGACCAGTAGGTCTGTTGCTGTTTGAGTGTCCTTTGTATTCCTTTGTATTCATCTACAAAACACGTTACCTTCTACTCTCTCCCTATCCTACTCTTTTTCTCTAAGTATCTACCTCAATTACTCCATATTTTGCTCTACTTCACTCCCCACCCCAACTCCTCCTCATTCCAGCGCCTCACCCCTAACATTTTAATGGTTCATAAAGTCACAGAGGCGTGGTGGTCAAACCCAGGAGTAGCAAAACGCTCACATCCCATCCACCCAACCCTCCAGCAGCACTCCATTTCACCACCCACACCCATTTTCCCTCCCCGACCCCCTAGTGGCAATTTCCATAAACAAACGCCGCCTATTACTTTTATGTTGGCACTGACTGTCTGGTGAGTTGGGTCAGGGGGTCGTGTGTGTGTTGCCTCGTACAGTCTAGTGGAATCAGTAGCCTCCAAAAAAAACCTTGATTAGTTTACCTCCCTCACGGCAACACTTACTGTACATTCTCCCATTCTGTCCACGTTTCTGTATGATCAAATTTAAAAATTACACGAAGGTAATTAAGCGGACATGATATATGCAACTTCTGTGTAAGGACGACTCATTCGTTTATCAAATACTCTCTTTCAAAGACATTTCTCAATTGTATAAGGTTTCAGATTCTGATATGCGATTCACCGACATTGGCTGATACGACAGACCACCCTACATTGTGATGAAACCAAACCTCAATCAATCAAGCACAAGAGGCTATTATGAAAGTCCTTGATGATAAAAGTGAGATTGAATCCTGACTTTTAATTATGCATCATCATTCCCTGTGTCCAAGTGATTCGACCGTGTGGGAAAAGATTAAACCTAAAACACAAACGAGTAAATAGTATAATTATCAGACATAAAATACACGAATGTTGGTTACTCCTCCTGCAGAGCCAATGTGTGTGTGTGTGTGTGTGTGTGTGTGTGTGTGTGTTAAGACGTGCGAGGTAACAGACAATACAACAGGTAGCAGGCAATACGGGAACACCACTTGTGCCTGACTTTTAATCCCAGTGGGTCTTTTAGCGTTGGAGTGATAAGTGGGATTGGTTCTGGCTTCTGGAATTGCTGTAGTAGTTGATGTTGTTGTTGTTGTTGTTGTTGTTGTTGTCTTACGCTCGCCTGTCTCTGCATGGTTGTGCTTCCAGTCTGTGGTTTGTGTTCTCGTTGTCATCATTAATATCTTCTTCCTTTTGACGTTTATGTTGCATCTGTGGATTTCTTGGGTAGTTGCTACATAACCTTCTTTAATTAAATGCTAGATATTCTTTTACATTTTCATCCTCCATGTGATCTCCCCATCTTCTTATTCCTTCGCCATTGTTTTCTTCCCATCTTTTTACACTTCCTTCATCTTCCAGTTCTATTTGTATTTTTCCTACCTTCTTCTTGTTCTTCAATGAAACGTGGAGTTGTAAATCGTTGATGAATGTGAATGGTTGACGAGTAGAAATGGTTGATGAAATGGGAAATGAATAAGGAGGGTGCAACCTAAAAGACCAAACAGTAGAGATGTGAATGAGGGAATGAGAGATAAGCAAGGAGTACCTCAGGTAGAAAAGAAGAGTAGCAGGAAGGATAAAATGGAGGAAAAATAAAAGAAAAAGGAGGGTCAAGAGTGTAAATGAAAATATGAAAAAGGAAAATATGATACACAACTGTATGGATGGTCATAGGGAAGATGGGAATTAAGGACATGAAGAGCTATTTCTGAACGGGAAGGAGATAAAAAAGAAACTATTAGTAAACAGTAGGAAAGAGAAGGGATATGAATAGGAAGTAAGGAAGTAAGGAAGGAAGGAAGTTGGGTGTGTTGTGACATTGATGAGGGAGAGGTGTGTGGCATGACGTATAAGAGAGGAAGTTTATATAAGGACAGAGGTGTGTGTGTGTGTGTGTGTGTGTGTGTGTGTGTGTGTGTGTGTGTGTGTGTGTGTGTGTGTGTGTGTAAATAATAATGGGCTGAAAACATACAAGCTAATGAGTGTGATACCAAATGTAAACAATAAATTAAAATGTGACATACACTTATAGAATTAATGGAAAATGGATGATGGTAGAAAACAAAAGATAATTCTGTTAACCATGATCTATTTTTGGAAGTAGTAAATATATGAAGAAGTAAATGGAAGAAATTGTAGGTTAGAAGGATGGAAGGAGGAAGGATGGACGGAAGGAAATATATATAAATTGGCGCCGTGAATGAATGCATGGAGGAAGGAAGGAAGGAAGGATGGAAAAAGGCATGGAGGAAGGAAGGAAGGAAGGATGGAAAAAGGCGCGTCAGGAAAGAAGACAGGGAGGTCAAATATAAAAATAAAAAACGTCAGAAAGGAAGGACAGGTAGAACAGAACGGAAGGAAGTGATTCACGAGGCAAGAAAGACAGACACCATTAAGGACCCTTTGATTGTGTACGAAACTTGGTGGCTTCTGATTCCTCCAGACTATGCCACGAAACAAGCTCCTTCAATAGCGAGGGTATTTCGTGGCAATGTTTGAAGGACTCACTCACCTCCAATATTCTGACTACATCACAGGGTCCCTTAACGGAGGAATATTTTGTTGGTAAAGTGATGGCTTATAGTGATTCCTCCAAATTATGCCACGAAACAGATCCCCTATTAGTAACATTGGGGTCGTCTGTTTCCTGGCATAGTTTGGAGGAATTAGGTGCCTTCCAATTAACCCCCAAAGACCCTTAAAGAATCAAGAAAGGAGGGAAGTGAGTGGGTAAGAAAAGACTGAAGAAAGGAAGGAAAGAATGTAAGAATGAATGAGTGAATGAATGAATGAATGAAATAAGGATTGCAAGAATGAATGAATGAAGTAAGGAATGTAAGAATGAAGGAAGAAAGAAAGGTAGGTAAGAATGAATGAAGTAAGGAAGGTAAGAATAAAGGAAGAAAGGAAGGTAAGAATGAATGAAGTAAGGAAGGTAAGAATGAAGGAAGAAAGGAAGGTAAGAATGAATGAAGTAAAGAATGTAAGAATGAAGGAAGAAATGGACCAACAGAGACAGACACACACAGACAGACAGCCATCACCGCTCGGCATGACGGGATCTCGGCCGTAACGTGATATTAGGAGGACAGTTTTGCTCTTTCCTCACTTCCTCCTCACTCACCTTCTTCCTTCTTCCTCCCTTCTTCTCCTTCTCACCACCTCCTTCTCTCTTCCTCCTTCCTCCTCACTCATCTTTTCCTCTCTTCCTCCTTCATTCTCACTCATCTACTTCCTTCTATCTTCTCACCACCTCATCCTTTCTCACTTCTTTATTCTTCATTCTTTTTCACTTTTTTCTTCTTCATTCTTCACCTCCTCCTTCATTCTTCTTCCTTCCTCACCTCCGTCTTCTCTCTTCCTTCCTCATCTCCTCCTCTGACCTTCTTCCTTCCTCACTTCCACATTTATTCTTCCTTTTTCCTCTTCCACCTCCCTTACCTCCCCTTTCATTCTTCCATCTTCCTCACTTCCCCTACCATTTTTTCTCCTTCCTCACATATTCTTTCTTCTTTCTCATACCCATTCAATATTACTTCATTCTTTGTCACACTCTCTTAATGTATTCTCTCTTCCTTTTTTTCAACTTCCCATGTCCTCCCTTCACCCTTTCTTCCTTCCATTTATATTGCCTTTGTTTTTCTCCGATTTTACTTCCATTCAACCATCCGCACTTCCCTCACCTCTCATGAAGCCAGAGGTGGCTTTCGGATCGACAGAAAGAAGCAAGAACGGGAAGGGAAAAGAATAGATTAGACGAGAAAGGAAGGTAATGGAAGGGAAAAGCAGCTGTAGGGTAGCGAAAGAGAGTCGACGATATGACATATGTTATTGCTTGTTATAAAAAAAAGGCAGCAGGCTAGGGTAGGATAATGTAAGGTAAATAAGGCATGGGGAGGGAGAACGTACGTAGAGGTGGAAAAGGTAAAATCAGGGGAAAAAAAGGTCAGGGGAATCAGCAGGAAGGTGAGAGAAAAAAGGAGAGGGTTGGGCAAAGTGAGACTGGACAGGGCAGGGGTGGGGTGGAGTGGGGTAGGCTACAGGTTAAATTAATTAAGGAAGAAAGGTAGAAGAGTGGAGGGAGGGGTAGGAAGGATTAGAAGAAGGGGACAATTGAGAAAAGGGAGGAGCGTGGATGGAGTGGAGGAAGCATGACAGGACAGGGAAGGGATGAGAGGGAGAAGAGGGTGAAGGAAGGAACGAGAGAGAGTTATTATAGTTGTCTTGAGGGTGAGGTTACACTTAGGGGTGAAGCCACGATCAGGTGTGAATTTTGTCAGTGTGATATGAGGAGAGCTGTGAGTTTGCCCATAAAACAAGATGTCCTTATCTAAAATGGTTATTGGATTGAGGTGCGAGATGAGAAAAAAAAGAGTGGGAATGAGGGTGAGGTGGTGGTGGTGGTAGTTGGGGGGGGGGAGGTACTAAACTGAACTTTGGTGAAGATGCAACAAAGTACAAAATAATGTAAAATAAATAAATTAAAAAATAAGTAATAGTTAATAAGACAGTCATTTTAAGTCAAAGAGTAAAGAGAGGAAGAAGAGAGGCAGGAGGAAGAGGAGGGTGAAATGACAGAATTGGAAGGGCCAGAGGAAGACAGAGGGAAGAAACTGATAAAGAAAAGCAAATCTGAAGAAGTAGGAAAACAATAGGAAAAAAATAAACTAAGTGACAGGTCTTACACAGGCTATAAGGAAAGAGAGGTAATTTATTCTGGAAATACTGCAATGAATGGTCTACCAAGTGACTCTGTGATTTCAAAACAACAAACCTAATAATAATGTTGTATTGCAGTTACATACATACATTTACATTTTCTATATGTTGTAATCCTTCAAATACAACAGAATGTGTAGGAATTCTGGAGGCCAATAATAGTACAAGGACGATTGAAGTAGAAGGGAGAAGAGTGAAGGGAAGGAGGAAGAAGGGAGAAGAGTAAAGGGAAGGAGGAAGTAGAAGGGAGTAGAGGGAAGGGAAGGAGGAAGTAGAAGGGAGAAGAGGGAAGGGAAGGAGGAAGTAGAAGGGAGAAGAGTGAAGGGAAGGAGGAAGTAGAAGGGAGAAGAGGGAAGGGAAGGAGGAAGTAGAAGGGAGAAGAGGGAAGGGAAGGAGGAAGTAGAAGGGAGAAGAGGGAAGGGAAGGAGGAAGTAGAGGTGTGAGGCCACGATAAGGTGAGGACCCCTGCCGGCACCAATGAAAGGCTGATAATGATAAGCATGGGAAACCTTTGGATTAACCCCGACAAAGGAAGGTGTGAGAGTAGGCGAGGTTATGTATGTATGTACTGTATGGTGTGTGTGGAGGAGGAGGGGAGGGTGGAGAAGATAATTTATGATTGGGAGTGTTTTATATAGGAATGTTGGAGGGGAACTGGGGAGAGAATTGAGGGGAAAAGATGAGAGGGAATTTTTTAAAGGGATGTAAAGGAAGAAGGGAATGGTTGTTTGCGATGAGGGAGGAGGTGAGAAGAGAAAAGCAATGGTGTGATAAGGCAAAGGAAGTAGGAGTTTAAAGAAGGGGGTGAAATGTTATGGGAGATGGCAAGAGGGTGAAAGATGGAAAGGGAGAACAAAGTAAATGGACAGAGAGGCATGCGAGTAAATAGACAGATAAACAGATAGAGAGAAAAAAGATGTATTGTAAAGGAGAGAGTGAAAGTGAGGGCATAATGAGAGGGACAGGGAGAACAGGGTAAGGTAGGGGAGGGTGGAGTGAGGGTGGGGTTGGGTGGGGTGGAGTGAGAGTGGGGTGGAGTGGGAGTGGGGTGGAGTGAGAGGGGAGTGGAGTGGGGTGGTGGAATTGGGTGGGGTGGAGTGGGGTTGGGTGGGATGGAGTGGGAGTGGGGGGCGGCCTCCTTGCATGATCCCCATCCTGTTTTTTCCCTTCTTCCGGCTTGGCCTCATGAATATAAAACAGCCGGCTCGGAACAGCACAACAGGTGGGACGAAAACAGGGCTGGGAAGGCCATGGTAAAATAAGGTGAGGTAGAATAGGGTTAGATATGGTAAGGTATAAGGTAAGGTAAGGTAGGGTAGGGTAGTGTAGGGTAAGGTAGTGTAGGGTAAGGTAGGGTAAGATAGTGTAGGGTAGGGGAAGATAGTGTTAAATATGGTATGGGGTAGGGTAGGTGAGGGCAGAGGCCAGGCAAGGGTAAATTAATGTAAAGTAGGTTAGGTTAGGAAAGGTTGAAAGATATAAAGTTGGGGACGGAAATATAAATCTGATTAAATTCACAGCTGGATGAGTTGGTAGGAATAAATCTATGGTGTGGGGTAAAACAGGAGCGAGCAAAGAAGGCAGGGCGAGAAGGATAACATATACACTTCAGCATAAGGTAACTAAAAGTGGAATAATGAAGGTCCTGGCAATGTTGACGTATGCCACACTGAATATTAGGCAAATATAGATTAGATTACGGTATTGTAGGACATGACGGGAACGGAACCAAAAGGGAGGGCAAGGATGAATCAGTATCTATAACATATAATTCCGCCAATAATACTCATATAGTATCTCCTTTTTAATGAATAAACGTAGGTAGAGTAAGTAGTCAGGTAAAGGAGGGATACAGAACAAGGAATGGGTGGGAGAGATAGGGGAATGTGGGAAATTGGGCAAACTTAGGTGAGACTAGACCATAAGCCCGTGCAACGCACGGAAGCGTGTAATGTAAACAAACCGAGTGGGTTGCCAGGCGTACGATAAAAGTGAAATATGTGTAATTAAGTAATTAGTGTTTTTTTTTTTTTTTTGTGACGAAAATGTCCTCTGTCCCCCCTCACTGTCACACTTTCCGTGTGTGAGTTGCTGGCGCTGTAAGTGGTCTCATGACAATTTGAATAGCCCGACAGGCAAATAGAGTCTCTTCATTTAGATATATAGATTATAAAATATTTCGAAGAGGTCAAGAGTGTTACCAGGACGGGGCAATGCTGATGAGAAGCAGACCTGAGGAGGAGGTATGAGAGGTGAACCCGAACGCCATCTATTGGGCGTGGGGGGAAAATATTTATGTGTTGCCTAGAGGTCCAATGCAGTAAAAGACAATCACCTTACAGAAAATTGCAGTCTCAGGTATGCATTTACTCTCCCTTCCTGAATTTCCTGATCTTAAGTAACTCGCTCGGATAAAATAATGGTATGTAATCGAAGATAAAGGTTTCTAGATTATCCCGCCACTTAAACATACTATTGGCCACAAGAATTCGTAAACACGTATTTTAGTTTTTATCTTGGGTTTACAACTAATAGAAAAAGTAAAACTATAAGTAACAGTAATACAACATTATTCTACGCTTTCAAAATAGCGTGTTGGTTGGAAGTGTAGCATTGTATTAACCTTAAGGGAGCCTGTGTCGTAGTCAGAAAATTGGAGGTAAATGAGTCCTTCAAATATTGCCACGAAACACGACCTATGGGGAAGGAGCTTGTTTCGTGGCATGGTTAGGTGGAATCAGAAGCCTTCATGTTCTATACACGATCACAAGGTCCTTAACATTATTATGGTCGCTTGGTAGACCATTCATTGCACTACTTCCTGAATAGTGACTTCTCTTGCCATGTAGTCTGTGTAAAAATTCGTGTGGCCAACTGTACATACATACAAACAATGATTTTATGTCAATGTGGTGCCCTGGTTGTCGTTAAATATTTATCGGTAACTTGACTCACTTGAAATACAATGTAAGTAGGCTATTGTCATTTTATCTGATTATACAAAGTTAGAGATAAACCAAAATGCATAGTCCTCAATTGTACATATACCACAATCAAAATAATATCCACCGACACTTTCCTTCCATCCTAGTAAATATTTTGGTAATAGAGAACAATACGTGTATGATTTTGCAGTACCTCATAATAATAATTGAGGGAGTTGAGTTGACGTAAGGAGTTATATGATTATATTTTGATATGATACTGATTTATTTGCACGATGGAAGGAAAGTGTGGGTGGTTATTTATTTGATTGTGGCTGTACATACATACCACCAAGGTTAAATAAGACACACTTGATGATCAACACGAATCTAAGTATAGTTATATTGTATCTGTGTTTGTATCTATTTGAACTCCCCGTCAAGTTTGTTTATCTATTTTTCTCAAGTATAAACGGAACAAACGACGTTGTTGACGGATTATGTATGTAAACATTCTTATATACATGCACACATATTCATACATGCGCATCGTGTGTGTTCTGGATAATATTAAAGTTCCACCTGAGCACATACACACGTACACACACACCTCAAGTTGCCATTTATAGTGCAAACTCCTTTTGTCCTTTAATCCCAAGTCGAGTTGAAATTATCGTTAGAAGTGTGTGTGTGTGTGTGTGTGTGTGTGTGTGTGTGTGTGTGTGTGTGTGTGTGTGTGTGTGTGTGTGTGTGTGTGTGTGTGTGTGTGTGTGTGTCCAGTAGTCTACGTAAGCGATTATTTACTTTTCATAATTCTGTCAGAGTGAGATTATGACCATTGGAATCTGCTACAAAACCACAACAGAGTATTAAGGGGAGAGTATTTACTTTGGCTACATTGGAGTGCCTTATAATCCCTCAACGTATGCCATGAAACAGGACCAGATAAACCAAAATACTGGTGGCCTGTTGCTTCGAATAGTTTGGAGAGATCAGTTGCTCCAAATTTACCAACACTGTACTTCGCCCTTCAGTAACCTTCACTATTTGAGTCATGGTCACATTTACGGACAGTCATATAGAAAACCTCTAAAATACTTCTATCATCCTTGTTTGGGCGACTGCATATGCGTGTGTTTGTTCATATGTGCGTGGCTTTATGCACGTGTGCGCTTGTTCATTCGTGTGTGCGTGTGGCAGTCTATATATACAGTTGTGGTAAATTATCATCCACATATGGGGTATCTCAAACCATTTGCTGTCTAATGTTTTCACGTTCACATATCATGATATTGTTTTAAGTAGTGCGTAGGTATTTGTAGTAAATTAAATGGTTATACTTAACCTATTTATTGGAAAGATTATCAGCTAAGGAACAGAGGGAAGCTGTCAAATTTTGCGTAAGTTACCAATATACGGAGGATTATTTTTGACCACGACTGAAGGTGTTATGTTGTCATCTGGGTGTTCGTGTGTTCTCTTGTGTGCGTATGACTAATCATACGTCACGCACAGTGAGGTTAGTCCTAAACATTTCAGGGAGAGGAATGAGGAAGGGGGAGATGAGGAAGAGGGGAGGGAAGAGGGAGGGAAGCGGTTGGGAGAGAAAGAAAGTATGGAGGGAGGGAGGGAGGAAGAGGGCAGGAAGATGGAAAAAAAATTGAGAAAAATCTAGAAAGAGAATGCAAGAATGATGATACGAAAACAGGAAGCGAATTACAAGTCACTAAAAAAAATAATAATAATAATAATAAATAAATAAAAAAAAAATAATAATAATAATAAACACAGAGACACAAAGACTAAAAGATACACATCCAGGTAGCCGAAATAGATGGATAGAAACAGGCCTACCGAAACCTGCAAGCGAAAACATAAGACAAACAGAACAGAGAACTACACAACAAACACACGAACAGAGAGAGAGAGAGAGAGAGAGAGAGAGAGAGAGAGAGAGAGAGAGAGAGAGAGAGAGAGAGACGACACACCCTTCCCTTCCGCTACTCCCTCTTGACAGCAGGGCGACACAGAGGCACCTCAGTTGACAATGGAGTGTTGCCTGCTTATCTTATCTCTTCCATTACGCCCTAGAAGCTGTGGCAAGGGTGTCGGTAGTAGTGGTAGTAGTGGTAGCCGTGGGAATGGTAGGACAAGTGATAGCATCAATGGTACTCAGTGTGGTAGTTGCTGTTGCGTATAGTGGTTGTACGAGAAGACATTGTTCAACGATTCTACTAATAATGATCATAATAATAATAATAATAGTTACTATTGGCATTAGTACCAGTATTACGTCCACTAAAAAAGTTGTGTTTTTGGTTAGGTTTGTTTGTGGTTTGTTTGCCAGCAGTATTACGTTCAGCACTCATTACTTTTGCAACCCATAAAAATAAATGTAAACGCAACCAACCATGACAATAAACAAAGCAGGAATACAAAGGGTTGAGGTATAGTGGCAACTCAAAGGTCTGAAGTAGGAGTCCTCAGAGTCCCTGGCGATGAAATACAAAATTGTCTCACCATATTATGTGTTGTCTGCAGGTGATCATAAACCTCCTGAATGTCAAAATATAACCTCCCTGGTGAACTGCAGGAATTGGTTACCCTGGATTTGCTTCTCTTATAATGCTAAAAGTACAAGATAGTAGCAAAATAGGATAAAAATAAATTAATAAGCAGATTAAGATTAGACAGGAAAACGGAGGAAATCCAAAGGTAACGATATTCGCCAACCATAAATTTTCTAACATAATAGCAAATTGGGCACATGTTCGGATGGTCGTGGGGTGGGGGTGGGGGTGGGGGTAAATCAACTCACTGGCAGGGATGAAATTTTTGTGCCTAAATATGGAAGACCAGTCGCTGAATAAAAATTAGTCTTACAAAACACTCGCTAAAATCATTACAACTAGGCACTCGCGATGTTCCTTCATGCTACTTCCTTACTACAGGTGGATGGCCTGGACCTCGGCACTAGCATTAGGCCTATGTCCAAAGATACAGCACGGCCAAAATTACTAATACCAGAGAAGAGTGAGAGAACAAGAGTTAAAAGCCACAAGGGTACTCACATCTGGGGCAGGTTGGTGACACACGGATCTGGAGTACATACCTGTGGGGACAGAAAACACACTCATTAATTAACAGTGGAGATGCAATTATAACTACGTTGCACATCATCTGGCAATAATTAAGTGTATATTCAGGTGTTTCGTTGCAGTGTTTTGGTTAATGTGTAGGGATAAAGTAGACTCCAATTCACCAACATCAAACGACCCCCTTGAGCTAAACCTAAAGTCTCAGAAACTATCATTGACATACACCACTGCCACAACATTTCCAGTGCCTCAGAGATTATGGTGGGTGTTTTGAAGTGTCTGTAGCTCTCTAAACACTGAAACAAAACACATATCCTTCCTACTCGTACAATGAGGTAGGCTGTTGTTTGGCATAATTTGAAAGAATCAGTAACCCTCCACTTTGGTTATGGCTGGTGATCCCGTTAACATGATGATGGCTAATCCCTTCCTTCCTTAGCGAGGGGAGTGCTGCGGTTGGCTGAGTCTGTTGCTTCTCTGTTTGCATCGCTAACACGTGATTTGAATTGCATATCAGCGGTGGGAAGGACTCGAGTTGAAAGAGGTTATGGGTGACGTGACAGGCACAATGGGTGGCTGGATACGTGGGCATATTTTTGTTTTAGACCAAGGTGGGGATTTTTGTGTCCAGTATAGATGAATAATTTAGAGACCAATGTTGCTAACGAACGAATAATCTTTAGTTTTGATTCTTTAACCCTCAGGTTTTGTTAACACAACAATAATCTCTCTAGTGCTCAATATAATCTTATGGGGGATATTACAGCTTTCAGAAAAGTTGTAGCAACTGAGTTCTCCAAACAATCCAAAGAAACAAGCTACCTTCTTATGACTGCTTTGGTCTGACTGTTTCTTAGCATAGTTCAGTAAGAACCGGTTGCTTCAATATACCTATAGAGTATAACCACTAACCGCTTTGGACTTGTTGGATTCAAGGAAGACTCGTCACTCAAACAGAATTGGTAAGAAAATCTATGATATACTGTACACAAATATTTTAACACATTTTTTTCCCTCTTCCAGCAATATAATTACTGTATACTCGGTACTATCATCTTAGTCGGCATATAGTTAGTTATCTCTCTCTCCCCGTGCGTCACCATCCTCAACACTCACTTGTTATCTCTCTCTTATCACCAGCTATCACTTGCGCCATTCTCCACTAAACATAAAACCACATTAAAGACCTATTATTATCGTGTATTTTTCCAACTCTGGGCGTTTCTTATCGAGGGACGCAAGGACAGTGTGTGTGTGTGTGTGTGTGTGTGTGTGTGTGTGTGTGTCTGTGTGTGTGTGTGTGTGTGAGTGTTGCTATATGCATAAACCTGTCTGGCTGCTATATGTGTTTGTCTGTCTGGCTGTATTTTTGTCTGTTTGTTTCCTTGATTTATCTGTCTGTTAGAATTTCTTAGCCAAATGTTTACCAGATATATTCCCAACAAATTCTGATCATAACCCTTCAGTATAATAAACCAACCCAAAAATGGTTTACTGTTCATCGACACCAACCGAAACTAAAAACAAATCGAATGACAAAACCAAAACACAATGATCAGCAAATGTTTTCATCCGGGACGTGGTGCATTTCAAAGTCTAGCACTAATAATTATTAACGGTATCAAATGGGGTGATGTTTCGTCAGAGCATGGCAATGTTTGGAGAACTCGGTACCTCCCATTATCTGACTTTATTCATTTCCTTGCTTTCTCCTTTTGTTACCCGTTTCACTTCGCCGCCTTTTAAAATTTCCTTTTCATTCATTTATTCAAACCACTTGCTATAATTTTGTTCTCACTCTTTTTGCTTTTATTCATTGCTTCCATTATCTGACTTCATTGTAGACTACCGCAGCGGATTTTTCACGCCACCACTGCCTTTCTCACCGTCTGCCCCGACATCATCGCCGCCAGCACCGCCGCCGCCGTCGCCACCACGATGAGGGACGGTGGGATGTCACGAATGTTGAGAGTCAGGTCACCACCCCATTCCCTTCATTTCCTTGCTTCCTCCTTTTGTTACCCGTTTCACTTCGCCGCCTTTTCTAATTTCCTTGAGCTTGTCTTCTCTTCTCATTCATGTATTCAAACCATGCACTTGCCATAATTTTGTTCTCATGAACTCTTTTTGCTTTCATTCATTGCTAGGATCATTCTTCAAATATAGTTTACACCTT
This sequence comes from Petrolisthes manimaculis, assembly GCA_034508575.1. Lineage (NCBI taxonomy): Eukaryota > Metazoa > Arthropoda > Malacostraca > Decapoda > Porcellanidae > Petrolisthes > Petrolisthes manimaculis. The sequence continues at coordinate 20,505 of JAWZYT010006004.1, forward strand.
TATATCTGCTCTCATTTCATCTCCGTCAAATTAATACTTCATTACTTGCACCTTGTTTTCTTTCTTTTCCCAATTTTTTTCTACACCATGCAAATTATTTTTACTTTCCTCTTTTATGGTCCTGTCTATTACATTAGTATCAATGAGTTTTACTGAATTAGTTCCAATACTGTCGATGCTAAACCAAGTGACTTTGATGAATCTGCATGTTGTTCTGCTAATATGAGCTAGTTAAATCTAATCTGCTACACTATAAATCTCTTTTTAATTTAATGTGTTCAATGAATGATAATCTCAAATAGCAATTTCATCTCCGTTATGTTTCCATCATCGCTTTTGCCTCTCCCTACCCAACCATTATCTGTGTATTTACCATTCCAATCATATTCCTTCTACCCTTCCATATATTATAGTGATCTTTTTTCGACCACACCAATTCGACTTTTTTTTTTTTTTTTTTACCTGTGCCACCAAACAACTCCATTCCTCAACCACTACATCTCTACCTCATGAACGTCTACCACTTCTCTTTGTACCTCTTATAAATTTCCTTTTTCTACCCCTTCAATCTATTTCTGCCTACACCTCTGTGATAACTATCCCTCTATCTTCTTTTACCACTACATTCTATTCTTCTCTACCTAAACCTCCCATCCTTCTCTCACCTCTGCCCCCCACACCTCTAGTTATATAGTGTGGTGTACCTCTTCCTGCCCATCCAGCCATCCAGCCAGTCAGTCAGTCAGTCAGTCAGCCATTACATGTAGGGCAGATGGTACCCACTTGCAACACCACTGATAATAATGATGCTAAGTGAAAGGTCCCCTCTGTTCCTCACGCCTCGCTCCCCCTGCCCTCACACCTCTTCCCACACATCCGTTCACCCTTCTTTCCTCTTCCGTTCAACCCTCTTCCCTTCCCCGTCATCTGTCACTCTTCCTCTTCGCTCCTCGTCTTTCCTCATTCTTATCAATTTTCCCGTGTTCCTTCATGCTATCTCTCGCTCTCTTCCTCTACTTTCCCTTCCCATTTTCCCTTATGGTATTCTTCCGCACTTAACATGTCACTCACTCTCTCCATACCTTCTCCTCCTATACTCTCTCCCTCTTCTTCTTCCTTTATTCTTCCCCTCCCTCATCTTCCCTCATTCTTCCGCTCCCAATCACGTCTACTCTCAGTTTTATCAATCAAACACGCTTCATTTCCTTATGAGAGGAGAAACGGGAGAAAGGCAGACAGGGTGGAGGGCACATCCAAAGGGGAGGGGAGAGATACTGAGATATGTTACACACTGGGGAGGGAAGATGGAGGGGACAGGTAAAGGGGGAGTAGCGTGATACATGGCGGGGAACACAGGAGAAAGGAAAGGCACATGGGGAAGGGACCGACACAGGGGAAGGGGAAGAGACAGAGGAGGGGGAAGGGGAAGAGACAGAGGAGGGGGAAGGAAGGGACAGGGAAGAGGGAAGGAAGAGGGGAGAGACTGAGGTGACGGAAGAGACAGGGAGGAGGGAAGAGACAGGGGAAGTTGGCGACAAGGTTGGAGGGGGTAGTAGGTAGGAAGGGAAAGGCACAGGGCTAGTGGGGGTTGGGTGGGGGGCGGAGGGGGGGGGGGAGACACGTGGCCGCACGCACGAATGAGCAGACAAGCAGTGTGTTTATGTTTTTCTGCTTCCCTGCGCGGGCTGTGTGGTTCCTCTCTGCGCCGCGACCTTGAAAACTACACCAACAACATCAAACAACAACAACAAACAACAACAAACACACTCCCTAATAATCGTGTTACTCACCACTCTATCAACTTGCTGTGATGCCTCATTAGCTTAGAGTTAACACGATGATCTGATAGCAAACAGAGACGAAAGGGCGGGCATAAAATTTAGCAGGTCGCATGCACTGCCCTCAAATATGAACATACCGATTCTCTATAATTTCTTATATTTTTGTATTTATTCTATTTACAAGATGGAAGCTAGGGATCAATCACGAGTCCCATTAGATCAGGTTGTTTCTCTACTTCTTGCAAGCACTGGTGACTCGCACATGTTTTGTATAGATCCTTCTTCATAATATTTAGCTTCACATGGGCTGCTTACAAATGTTGAATGATTATTGATATTGAAAAGACATAAATAAATAATATGTAAGCATAATAAAGTGCTTTGTTTCCTGTGCACAAAAAAAAAAAAAAAAAGGAAAATGTGTGCCATCTCATTACCAAACACCAACCAAAAACAAACTGTATACCTGTAATATATATTTATAACTTTGGCAACTTGGGTATTATTGGTGGTGGTTATGACGATGATGGTGTTAGGGGGGTTTGGTTGTACTGAGGGGGGTATAATCTGAAGCAACTGATTCCTTCAAACTATTCCAGGCAACAGAGCACCATTATTTTTTTCTCATAAGATGGTCCTGTTTCCTGCCCCACTTTGGAGGAATCAAACTGTACTATCCCCCTTAATGGTGATGATGGAGTTAATGGTGATGATAGTGTTAATGGTGATGATGGGTGTTAATGGTGATGGTGTTTATGGCAATGATGGTGGCGTTAAAAGTGGCGTTGGTGATGGTATTATTGATGGTGGTGGTTGTGGTGGTGGTGGATATAAAAGGTATAGAGGGCCACTGGGTCACTTTATGTCTGTGATAGTGCAGGGGGATGGTTGGATGGATGGATTGGTGGTGGTGGTGATGGTTACTGTTCCCTCCCATAAAACTTCTACAATTGCTTATCGGCACGTGCTCCTTCCCTCCTCTTTCCTTCCCTGCCTCTCTCTCTCTCTCTTTCTCTCTCTCTCTCTCTCTCTCTCTCTCTCTCTCTCTCTCTCTCTCTCTCTCTCTCTGTCCAACACCCGCTGCTGTGCTAGTTTTCCCTGTCCTCTGTAGGTCGCCAAGGAAAAGTACTAAAGCATAAAATATAATCAGAGACGGATTATCAAAAAAATATCGTAGTAATTGAATACGAAGCCATTTTTTCCTACTGATGTTACCTATGTGTTGTTTTTTGTACACACGTGTGTTGTTTGTCACCTTCATGCCAGGCTTCACACACACACACACACACACACACACACACACCTGATCAGGTTATATACACACAATGGTTCCTTACACATGTATACGAATATGTTGTGTCCATGTATACTTTGTGGTCATTATAATACATAGTTTTATATATTTATTCAGTCGTATGTAACTCATATAACAATATCATTATAGAAGCATATACAACTAACTATAACTAACTTATATACAGATTCATGTGATTCTACATACTTGACTACACTTACATCTATTCTCGTGCATATCTGTCCATGTGTACACAATTTTAACAAACACATTCGGAGACCGCAGACCACCGCCAAGGCTGGGCAACATGTAAGCAGTTATTACACAAGGTTGTGTGAGAATCTACACCAAAAGGATGGGAATATCAACCCCTACATTTATACATTCACTAGCTGACCAATAAGCTACCTATCCAGAAGGAGTTCAGAGCAGGGTAGATAATACAAATATCTAAAAATCTCAAGTTTCTTCATTTTGTTTCTATGGGTGTGGAAATTTTTCAGTTTGCAGACAAAACCCAGGAAGCGAGATACTAAACAACCAGATTATATCTTAACATGTTTGTGTGGTGTGCCTGTAACAATGAGACAGCGAAAATTTTACCGCAATTATTATAAGAACAGAGGTACCATCAAATTCTCAAACTAGAAGAACATAGCAAATTCCTATCCAACAGAGGGTTTTCTTACTTGCTGCCCCCCAAAACTCTACGGACACACCACACAAACCTCGACCATTCAGCCTTAACTGACGTGACAGTCTAGGGTAAAGCCATTCATATTTCACTCTTATCTCTAATATACACTGCCGGGTCGAACAGACTCAACAGAGGCAAGAATAAGGTAGAATTGAGTTGGGTTGTGTATCTCCGAGTTATCATTAAAGTGCTGTAGTAAATAATTTTAACTACAGGATTTGCCAGGAACCGTAGCATTTGAACTTGATATGAGCAGCAACGTAGCATTTCATTTCAAAGCAAATTAAGAAAAACAAGAAATATATCCTAGATTCAGAGTCAGATCCAAGTCCATCCCAAATTCTAATCATTGGTTGTCATGCAGTAGGCGGGACACTTATACCAATACACATATAAAAATCTACACATTTACTTCAATTATTACACACATGTCTGAGCAAACTTTCTCCAAGGAAACACACACCTACACTCGCTTCAAAAACTGACCTTCAAATATATCAGCATCCTCTCAATGAGCTGCCTCGATTCACAAATTAATCTTTATTTTTTCTCTCTCTCTCACAGGATCGAGTATTAATTTCTCTCTCTCTCTCTCTCTCTCTCTCTCTCTCTCTCTCTCTCTCTCTCTCTCTCTCTCTCTCTCTGCCCTGCCTATGTTTGCAAATCTCCTCTCTACTCTATACATAAAATTCAACCTCCATTTCTCAGCGCCTCTCAGCCTTCTATAGCCAGCCGTCTTAAAGAGAGGCATCACGACCCTATTCAAACTCCCATAACTCCATTCCAATGCCCATAACCCCATCGAAACGCCCATAGTTTCATTTAAGGGGACAGTACAGTGTTGGTAAATCTGGAGCAACTGATTCCTCCAAACTATTTCAAGCAACAGACCACCATTACTTTTCCCAATCTGGTCTTGTTTCCTGGTATACATAGGAGGAATGAAAGTGCTCTGATGTTCCAAAAGTATACTCTCCCCTTAACTAACTATAAACCACCCAACCATATACCCGTAATCACACACACGCTAATGCCCATTGAAAAAGTTAGTTCAGTAGCAAACTCAAACTATACTGGAGCTTGCATTTGTACTCTCATTATCCCATTCTAAATTATTTCATCCCAATATTGACCTTAACCAAACACACACACACACACACACACACACACACACACACACTATTACCGACCCACCTTCCCTATACCATCAAATCGGTTCAGCTGTTATATTGACCCCATCCGACCACCCATTACCTTCTACAATGGGTGTGTGGGGGGCAGCAACCAACCAACCAACCAAGCTAGCTACTCATCCATCCATACATACATACAGCCCATGCACCCTCCCTGCTATCCCTCCCTCCCACCTTGAATGTTCCCTACCGTCCCTCCCATCCCATCCCTCCCACCTTGAATGCTCTCCACTGTCCCTCCCATCCCTCCCTCCCATCTTGAATGCTCCCCACTGTCCCTCCCATCCCTCCATCCCACCTTGAATGCTCCCTATCGTCCCTCCCATCCCTCTCTCCCACCTTGAATGCTCTCCACTGTCCCTCCCATCCCTCCCTCCCACCTTGAATGCTCCCTACCGTCCCTCCCATCCATCCCTCCCAGATTGAATACTCTTGGACCTACAATAAGGGACTGAAGGCTCGTTACTGTACAATATCTATCTGGCCACCCGTGAGTACACCTCTGTCTGGTCTTAAGGAGATCGACGATATTTACGGGATAGATCAGAGGAGGGAAGGTCGTAATAGATGGGTTCGTGTGTGTGTGTGTGTGTGTGTGTGTGTGTGTGTGTGTGTGTGTGTGTGTGTGTGTGTGTGTGTGTGTGTGTGTGTGTGTGTGTGTGTGTGTGTGTGTGTGTGTGTGTGTGTGTGTGTGTGTGTGTGTGTGTGTGTGTGTGTGTGTGTGTGTGTGTGTGTGTGTGTGTGTGTGTGTGTTAAAGATGCTACATAGAATGGACTGACGTATTTATATATCCTATAGGTGTGTAAGATATTATGGTATGATAAAAACGTATAAATAAGTGTATAAACTGTATTTATTACGTATTATAATTATGCGTAGTATAAACGTACACAATCTATAGAATATTTCCACCTCCACCACTTTTGAATCTAGGGAAGTAAGTTTTGTATTGTTGAGTGTTCTCCTTTCCACCCACAACCACCCAATTCCCTTCCTCTCTCCCTCCCAGCCAGCCAGTCAGCCAGCCCCGCAACACCCAGCCTCACGCCTCGCTCTTATCAATCAATCTCCCTTGGTTTCTTCGGGGGAGGTAATACCCCTTCGTGCGATTTATAATACGTACGGGAGAGGGGGAGAAAAGTTGAGGTTCGAGTTTTAATCTTTATTGCATATTTAAAAGATTTACACACTCGTGAATCTAGTCCATACTTTCATCTGCATTATATACCACGACGGATTCCACAAGTCATCTTTATCTCGCCTCTTATATTGTGTGTTACGTAATGTATATAACAACCAGCAACAACAGCGGTAAACCCCTCCTCAATATCGTCCATATTCTTTTAGCAGCTAACAACTACGTCAATATATACTGTAATTATTTAGCCTATAAAATTCAAGTCCAGACAATATCTTACAACTGTTTACCATGAACTTCAGTATCAATATTATCAATCAACTTTAATACTAATCCAATCACTTCAGTATAATGCCAATCATTTCAGTACAAAGCCAATCCCTTCAATACAAAGCCAATCCCTTCAATGCAAATCCAATCCCTTCAATACCAAGCCAATCCCTTCAATATTAAGCCAATCCCTTCAATACAAAGCCAATCCCTTCAATACAAAGCCAATCCCTTCAATACAAAGCCAATCCCTTCAATACAAATCCAATCCCTTCAATAAAAAGCCAATCCCTTCAATACCAAACCAATCACTACTCCCCTCATCCATCACAAATCACCCTAGTAATCTCTCCCTTCCGACATCACCTCTTGCGGCCATCCCATCACATTCACCCATACCCCCATCACCACTGGACTGGCCATCATCCTTCCTTCTCCAATACCACCTCCATCATCACCATTCATTCCCACCAGCACCGACTCACGAATGATACACACATTACCAACCATTACCATCAAACACCATCATCATCACCACTCACTAGTTCCTGCCTTTCAAAATTCACTGTATGTATCTTTTTCTCTGACTTGGCCAGGACCTGACTGTAGGTTAGTAGGCATTAGTTCTTCACCTAAAACCCTCGCCCACAAAAAAAAAAAAAAAAAAAAAAAAAAAAAAAAAAAAATCATGCAAACCCGCTCTCCAACTCCAACTCCAACTTAACCACCAATCCCACCTTCACCATCACCACCACAATTCTCCACCTCAAACACCACAACCTCCATCACCACCATGCATTCACCACTCACACTCATCATTAATTTTACGTTTCTCCCTTCCTTCTCACCACCACTCTTCACCACCACAAATCCTCATCAGCCCCCTTCCCCCCTCCATCACCATCTCCACCACAACAACAACAACAACATTACAGAATCTGCCCCCCTCCCCTTTCCGCCCCCCTCCGCCCCCCCCCCCCCCCCCCCCAAGTCCTGGTAAGCGCCTTATCTCCAGCCCCTCATCCCCGCCCTCACTCCCACACAACTATATATATTATTTCCTGGTCTGATGTGTGTGTGTGTGTGTGTGTGTGTGTGTATGTGTGTGTGTGTGTGTGTGTGTGTGTGTGTGTGTGTGTGTGTGTGTGTATTAAGGGGGGTAGTATCCTTTTGATATATTTAAGTGCCTTCATTCCTATCAAGTATGCCAGGAAATTGGGCTTGGAATAGTTAGGAGGAATCAGTTGCTCCAGATTTACCAACACTGTACTATATATTCCCTTAACGAATCCCACCATTACTCTATTCAACTAATCTCTCTCTATTCAACACACAAGCGGCATGTAGTCGGTCGGTAACACGGCAAGTCGAGTTCGTTAATTAGTTAGTTGGTGAAACGAGGCGTGATTATTAATTCTTTTGCCGCCTAGAGATGATATCGATAAAAAGGAGCAAAGACAGGGATATTAAACCAAGGTGGAATATTCAAGGACCTTTCTTTATCACGTTTATTCTATTCTACGAGTACAGTCCTAATGCACCAAAAAGTAATCACGACTTGGAAATTACAGGCAGAGGATGTGGACTGAGAGGATGGTCGCAAGGAGGAAAAGGAAGTTGGAAAAATATGAGAACCCTAAAATGGAAAGATGGTGATGGAGATGGACAAATGAAATACGAAAAGGATAGGAAATTGGGATTGTAAAGAGGTAGAAAAGCTGAGAAAATGAGCAAAAACGTAACAGACAGACAGACAGACAGAAAAATCGTGAACTATAGTACACATAAAGTATACAAGTAAGATTATGAGACAGAAATTTACACAGGAAGAGAGTGAGGAGGAACAAGCCAAGATACAGAAACCATGGGGGAAATACTGAAAGGGAGAGAGAGAGAGTGTGTAATGGACAGAAAATAGAGGAGAGTGCACGAGAGAAGATATAAGGGAGAAAGAGAGAGGAAAGGAAAGAGAGGAAGGGCAGGAAAGTCAGACGAAATGTGAGCCACCATTACTCCTGCATGGCCTCTCATTCCCTCCCTCCTTCCCTCCTCTTCTCCTCGTTGTTTATCGCCACTAGTTTACCTCTGAGATACGACACTTGGCTCGCCTCTATAATTTTTCTAGCCCTGACCCAGCCATTGATACCCTCCTCGCTCTCTCTCTCTCTCTCTTTCTTTATGTATGTATGTGGCAATCCATCCCACTGCCCCTCGAACGCTGATAACGATAGCCAAGGGAAGAATTATGTATACAGTTTCCCCCATAGTTCGTACAAGGGCAGGTGTTTATTTTAGCGTAGATGTATTGCACAGCGTTTTCACTCTTCTCTGGGCCTCTTGTTGTGACGGAGTGAAAGAGGGTTTGTGAGGGAGATACAGTATGGGGTTGTGAGAACCAAGGGGAGGTGGAGGTGGTGTGTGAAGGAGAGGAGTGGGAAATGTTTGTAGGAAAAACAAAGGAGACAGTAGTGAGATGGGAAAGTAATGGAGGAGGAGGTGTGCTGACGGTTTTGTGTAAATGATGGCAATGATGTTGTGATGGGTGTGATAGGTTGGTGGAAGTATAGGGTAGACATTGTGGACGATGGGTTGGTTGTGTGGGAGGCGAAGAGGGAGCTTGTACAGAAGTTTTGCGAGATGGATAGGGTTAATGGTTTGCAGTTGCAGTGGTTTACAATCGACAACAAACGATTACCAACCTGCAACAGATGTCTTGGTCCTCGCAAGGCTGTGCTGATTATACCAGGAATCCTAACTAGCCTACTTTTATGATGGAAAAGACAGCAGAGTGGATTTTGTGGTGGTGGGGTAGCGTGTGTGAAGTGTTGCCGTGGGTGGGCTGCGTGTGAGGGGGTGACGGTGGTGGTGGGTTGCGTGAGGAAGGCTGCCAGTAAAGAATAGAGGGTATACGGAAAGGCGCCGCATTTGTGGAAAGATATGCCTGCGTGGTGGAACGAGGTGGCGGAACACGAGGCTAGGGGTAGGGGTTGTATGTGTGTACAGTATAGGGAAGGGGAAGAGGAAGGGAAAGTGGAGATGTAGTAGTAGAAGTGAAGGGGGCGTGAAGGGAGGGAGGAAATGGAGAGATGTTTAGAGAGACGGGGAGGTAAGGGGAATGAGAAATGGAAATGTATTTAGTGAAGGGGAAGTGAAGAAAAGAGAAAAGTAGATACATTTTTGAGGAGAAGGGGATTTGAAGGGAATAAGTAGCCCTACAGGTAGTGATTGAGAAGGTGATGTAGAAGCATAAGTGGAAGTCGAGTGTTGTTGTTGGTTGAGAGTAGGGTGGGGATTGAAGTAATGTATTGTGTATGCTGAAGGAGTTGTGGGCAAAGGAGGGCTGGGAATAATGAGAGGCACTAGAGGTTTATGATGAGGCTGAGAAAGGGAAAGAGGCTGGATGGGGTCGATGAGAGACAGACAATAATAACCGTAGACAAAAATGGCTTGATGAGGTGGTGCGGACGAATAGAGCTGAGTGTAAGGTAGGTGTTGAGCGATGGAGAGAAAGTCAAGATTTAGTGTGATGGAGAGTACAAGAAGAGAAAGAGATAGATGGTGAGATCGTGTGTTGAGAAAGGTACAACAATGCAATGGACGAGATGAGTTGAGTGATGGAGAAGGTGTGGTGATGTGTTGGACAAGGGGTGTGGCACGAGGCATGAACAGAAGAAATAACTGGAGGAGGAGGAATGGGAAGAGATGCATGGGGTGGATATGAAATTAGACATCTTTATAATTATTGTACAGTAGTCCCTCCAATTTTGAGTGCTCCAATTTTGTGAAACGCCAATTTTACGACCGAGACCCATAGATAATACTGCGGAAAATACGATAACCTAATTACTGTACTCTATTACGGTTGTACTATTCACTGGCTGTGCTTTCCCCCACAAACCACCTTCCTTTTCCACAGTACCCTTGATTAGAAAACAAAAAATACCAATAAAAAGGGAGGAGGCAATGGTCGGGGAAAAGAATAAAAAAAGTAGAGAAAGATAAAGTTGTGGAGAAGGAGAGAAAGGAGAACTATAGCGAAGATGGGTGGGAAAGAGGAGTGGAAAGGAGAGGAAGTAAGTGAGAGCAGGGTCAATGAGAGTAGCGTGGGAGGAGGGGAAGAGGAGGGGATGGGGGGAAGGGAGGAGGGGAAGGGAGGAGGGGCGAGTGTTGATGTTTTGAAGGGGACCGGGAAAAGAAGTTGAGTGAGGGAAGAAAATGGAAGCGGACGATAATGGAGACGAGGGAGAGGATCATAAGGGATAAAGAGGGGCGACGCTTCACTCACGGATTTAAGAGCAAGAAAATAACCCAAAAAAATATCTATACGATGATGGTAGAGAGAATTCACAAACACACACACACACATACACACACACACACACACACACACACACACACACAAACACACACACACACACAAAGACACACACATATACACACACACACAGTAGCATCACGTCTACAACAGGAAGGACACAATCACAATTTTGATGGGAGGGCGGAATGTGTCAAATGGATTAAACTAAACCCAGACCCTTCCATTAACAGCCCCACCTAATGCTACGAGAGGGACAGCAGCTGGAGAAACAAGGGCAGGGAGGAGAAGGTCAGGGCAGGGCAGGGCAGGACGGGGCGGGGAGGGGCGTGGAAGGTGGAACAACAGAGTAAGAGAGGACAAATGGGAGTGACGGGTGAAGGAAAAAAGCAGGAAGGAAGGAAGGGGAGAAGTTATGCTATATAGGAGCGCTGAGCAGGAAAATAAAAGGAGGTGAAAAGCAGGAAAAAATGGGAGAAAGGGAATGGAAGAGGTGAAATAGATTGATTCGAGGAGGAGAAAGAGGAAGATAACTAAGGATAACAATGGACCTTCAAACTGCAACAGACTAAATTGTTCTTACTATATCTTATGTTGACTAAACGGCAAGAACCCAACACAGGAGAGTAAAGTAAAACAATATATGTGAGGGAAGGAGGACAAGTAAAGAAGACGATAATTTTCAAGGATTGTTTGAGAACTAAGAGACGGGAAGTGATCGGAATTATAGGATGAAGGAAGGGGAAAATAAACAGGGGTGGGGTAGGGGAGTAGGCTAGCAATGAAGGGAAAGGAAGGATGTAGTGAAGAGAAAGGAAGGATGTAGAGGAGAGTATATGGACGAAGCGAGGAGGGGAGTGGGAAGGGTCGGTTTATGGAGATTGAGGAAGAGGGACATAGATGGAAGGCAGAAGGGAGTAGGAGTGGGTCAGACAAGGCAGACAAGAGAGACTGGACGTGTTGGCAAGGAATGGAGATGAGTGACTGTGTGTGAGAGGCAGGGCGTGGCGGGGTGGTATGGAGAGCTAGGAAAAGAAGAAAAACAAGGGGGAGAAGGCATGCAGGGCTGGACAGGGTAGGGTAAAGTGAGGCAAGACAAAGTAGAGTGAAGGGTAGAGGGTGAGTAAAATAGGACTGACGACAGATTCCCATGGACTAAAAAGGGTGGTGTCTATAGGGTAAGGGTGTGTGTGCTAATGGTGGGGGTCAAGAAATGTGAACTGGTGACATTCTGACGCCGAGGGTAATGAGGCGTGACCAATTATTGTGTCACAACATTACACGCATCCCATACATAGACACACACACACACGTTCACACAGGGGAGGTCCAGGCAGTCATCCCTCACTTGTCTATTGTGTGTGTACAAAGTCTCTGTCTATTTGGCTATCTGTCGTCTCTATCAATCTATTTATCTCAATCACTGTCATATTCATTCTTCCTCGCAAACGTATACACAATCCAACCTACATATATGCGCAAGCACACGCACACGTACACACACACACACGCACACACACATCTTAACTTGCCCCATACGTTACAATGAGAAGCTCTTACAGTCTTCCTTATTAAACACATAAACCCATTCTTTGCATCAAGCCACTTCTTATCCATCTACAAACACATTTGTTTCTACTCGCACACGCATACATACACATACACACACATTCCCGCCTGATAATTTGGAGCCGTAATCCTTCTTTCTGTTTTCTTTAAGGTGGGTGTAATGGGCGTCCGGGTGATGGATGTGGACGATAAGAGGAGACCGCCCCCCACCTAGGTAACCGGAGAGGGGCGGGCCGAGGAGCGCGATGGGGGCAAGGAAGGGTGAGTGAGGAAAAGGAGGAGGTGTGAGGGCATGGTAGTAAGTATAGGATCTCTGGGGCAGGGGAGAATGAGGGACGCAGAGGAGGCAAGGAAGGGTGAGCTGAAAATGGGAGGTATGAGGGCATGGGAGTAATTCGTATATAGGATTTCCAGGGCAGAGGGGAACGAGGTGATGCGGGAGTAAAGTGTTGAAAGGTGTTTGAACATGGGAATAAAAATAAGAGCAGAGGGATGAGGTGATATTGGGACAAGTGTTAGTTAGACAGGGGGGAATAAGGTGCTGCATCAGATCAGAGGGTTGAGGGGTGATTGAGGTGTGACTGTTAATTAAGAGACATTGCAGATTGTAAGGACAAGAGTGCAGGTGTGAGAGTAAAGAGTCAGTCAGTAACGTTTAAGAGGATTGAGGGGAGTTTGGGGTGAGTGGAGTGTAGAGACAGACATTGGAGAGTGTAAGGGCAAGGGTTCAAGTGTGAAAGTAGAGTCTGCGTTGTTTAAGAGAGAGGGAGAAACAAGGTGTGATGAGAGTAGAGTGATGAAGGGTATAAGGACATGGGCAGAGGTGTCAATGTAAAAGGCAGTACAGGGTGTTATTGGAGAGTCACTGTGAGGACGATGGGTGATGGAAGAGGCGTTTGTACTAATAAGGGTAGAGAAAGTATGACATGCAGCAACAAGGGAAAATAGGCAACAGACACAGGAACATTACCACATTGCAAAACTATACATAAAATACACTTGATATAACAATAATAGGGGACAGAGAAGTGAATCATATGGATAGAAATGAAGAGATGAGTAAGAACGAGTTACAGTATAAAGGGAAAGAAGAATTGGATGAATAGTAGATATATAAGAGTTAATGAGACAAACAATGAGAGAGTTAGGAAGATGATAAAAAAAATTATGGATGAATACAATAAGAGGAAAAATAAAGGAGTGAGAAACAGGGTAAGAGAAGGAAGAGAAGCAGCAGTGGTGTCTGGTGAGAGAGACTGAGAGGGGTCAAGGAGTTAGGGGTGAGAGTGTGAAGTTATGAGAAGAGTAGGAGGAGGAAGGGAAGGTGGAAAAGGATGAGTATGAAGATGATGAGGATGAGGAGGAAGATGAGGAAGAGGAGGAGGAGGAGAATGAAGGGAAGGTGGAATAAGAGGAGGAAAAGGAGGACGAAGAAGGGAAGGTGGAAGAGGAGGAAGAGGAAGATGAAGAGGAAGATGAGGAGGATGAGGATGAGGAGGAAGAGGATGATGATGAGGAGGAGAAGGTAGAATAAGAGGAGGAAGAGGAGGACGACGAAAAGGAGGTGGTTCTGGAGCAGGAGGAAGGGAAGAAGAGCAAGAATGGAGAAGAAAACCTAGGTGAGGGCAAAGAGGGTGTGGATGTGGGCACGAGACATGAAAATTAATGATGACCTTCTGCATTAGTCTGGATGACAACTCTGTGTGTAGGGTGAAGGTGGTGCTTGAAGAATGGCTGTGAGTGTGTGGACAGAGGAGAGAGTTCATATTGTGTGTGTGTGTGTGTGTGTGTGTGTGTGTGTAAATCTGGGAAGGTGTGTTCTGTGTTCTGAGAATGGTTTGGGCGTGGGCTAAGGTGTGTGTGTGTGTGTGTGTGTGTGTGTGTGTGTGTGTGTGTGTGTGTGTGTGTGTGTGTGTGTGTGTGTGTGTGTGTGTGTGTGTGTGTGTGTGTATGTGTGTGTGTGTGTGTGTGTGTGTGTGTGTGTGTGTGTGTGTGTGTGTGTGTGTGTGTGTGTGTGTGTGTGTGTACATAAACTAAACTAAACCCTATCATTCATTACATCCTCTCTGACCTCTGACCTCTTCACCCTGCCCTCCCGTACAGTATTCCATTCCATATCCAGCCCTCAACCTTTCTACTATATATATGCTCTTCCACACTATATATACCTTCAAACCCCTAACACACCACCCCACACACACACCCTATAATAATCTAACTCTCTACCCAGGCACACAATCCCAATCATACCCATTCCCATCCCATCCCATCCCATCCCTACAATCATACCACTTATACACCCATAACTTCTCTCATTCTATATTATACCCTCCTACAACCACAGCCTTCCATGTCAAACCCTTTTACATCCTGACCTTCCACATGTAGCTTTCCCCCTCACCCATGCCCTCGTATATAGCCTACCCCAGGTGAGTTAGTTGTAGGAGACGTCATGCAACCTCAATCAGTAGAATAAATCACAGAGAAGCAAAGGGATATCTAGGCAGTTTAATTGAAGGGGTGTGGGAGTAGGGGACAGACTTGGGGATTTTGGGGGGTGCGGGAGTAGGGAGACACGCTTGGGGGGGTTATGGGATGTGCAGAAATAGGGGGCAGGCTTTCTCACAATTCCCACACACCCTTAATATGAAGAATGTGCATCGGTGGGGTTCGACCCCTGCCATTCTCCTTAGAGACATTAAACCAGTAAGTAGCAAGAGAAATCTCACACTTATTCTGAAATACTGATAATATTAGTAGGGCAAGAAGAGTCTCCACCATACAAGTGGACTTTGAAAATTATATATCAATCAATACACTGAATTAATATGACTGACTGAAAACACCAAGAACAAAAAAATGATAAGAGAAGGTAGGTAGAAAAAAAATATATATATATATATATATAAATATATATATATATATATATAAATGAGGTAGGTGCATCCATGGACTTTCATCACCAGCACACCGAGGCCAATAGCGTTCACTGAAACACCTTACATGGGGTTAGATGACGAGTTACTCTGGTTGACTTCTAAGCACCCACACCAGCCGCACCACTCACCCTCAACTCTACTGTATCTACCACATCCAGTCAGTCAGTCCTCTTGTCGCTTATTATTATTATTATTATTGTTGTTGTTGTTGTTGTTTTTGTTGCTGTTTTTTTTTTTTTTTTTTTTTCTACTTTATGTTTGTTATTCCTTTATTTTTTACATTGTCCCTCTCGCTTATGGTTTTCTCATCTGTCTTCCTCACCACCAATATGTATGTATCCTTTTCTTCTTCTACTTCTACCTGCTTCTACTTCTTCTAATTCTTCTTTGTCCTTTTTTTTCTCTTTTTCTTCTTCTCTCTTTCGCACTGACTTCTTTGCTTCATCTATACGTAAAAGTTGAGAGAACTTAAGTAAGGAAAAAGAGGATGGAATATGCTCTAGCAAATATATAAATAAAACGAAAAACAGAAACCAGAGAAAGAAAAGGTGAAAAGGAGGAATAGGGAAGAAATGCAGGATGTATGATGAAAAAAGGAAGAGAGGGAGAAACGTGAGTGAAATAAACTGAGAATGGAAGGGGAAGGAAGGTAATCAGAGGAAGGAGAGGAGGAACAAAACAAGAAACGAATCAAGAGAAAAGGGGAGAAGCCTGAGAATAAAAGAATGCAGGAAAATAATGGTGAGACAAGGAACCGAGAGAGGAAAGGAAGAAATAACATTAAAGGGAAAGTTCTGTATTGGTAATTCTGGAGCAACTGATTCCTCCAAACTATTCCAAGCAACACAGCACCATTATTTATATTCATATGGTCCTGTTTCCTGTTATACTTTGGAGGAATCAAGGCACTCCAATGTACCATAAAAGAATTACCACATTAAAATTAAGATACAGGTTAGGGAGGAAGAGGGATGGGAATAATGACCAGAGGGAATGGTGGAACGAGGAAACAGAAAGATATACAAATGTGAAGAAGTAAAGTACACAGAGAGAGAGAGAGAAGTATTGCAAGGTAGAGCACAGTAAGCACCACTCTCATTTCCAATCCATGTCGCGTCTGCTTGGGCAATCCATGCACTGATTACTAATAAGATCCAAGCAGGGGACATTCTCATTCTTCGTATATATATATATTTATTATCAGGTTAGGTAGGAATGATGATGAAGAGAGAGGTGCGTATGGGAGAAAAACAAAATAGTGAGAAACATACTGGCAGATAGAATACTGTAGATAGGCAGGTAGGTAGATAGATTGATAGATAAAGACAGAGGGAGTCTAAGTGGATGGAGGAAGGAGGGAGGGTGAAGGATGAAATGGGGTAGAGAAAGGGAAGGTGTGGAGAGCGGAGAAAAAGAACTGGAGAGGTGAAAAGAAGTGGGGAGCAGAAAGAAAAGAAAGAGAAAAAAAATGAGAAGGGAGCAGAGAGAAAAATGGAAAGAAGAAAATGAGTGGAGAGAAGGGTTAAAAGGAGTAGCGAGAAAGAGGAGTTGGTTACAGAAAGAGGCGGAAGCTACAGGCAACTTGATAGAAGGGAATGTAAGTAAAAAGGTGTTGTGGTATGTATGGGTAGCGAAGGAAGTTAGCCTATGACATGGCTGCAGCAGAAATTGAAAGGAGAAATCAGGGTGTATAGATAGAACAAAATCACTCACTATCTGCACCCACTTACTCTATTTTTTCCTTTTCTTCCCTTACTTGTCCCTTTTCCTTGGGGCCAAAAGTTCTTGCCTCTCACAATTTTACCCCAACCCAATTCCTCTCTCACTCCTCACTATAAAATCTTCCCAAAATCAACCTCTGACTGTCTCTCTTGTTCGTTCGTTCCCTACTCCATAAAATTTCATCCCCACAGTCTGGCTCGTCCATCACCCGTGCCCTGCTCATGTCTAACCCATTCACACTTCTCCTCCATCACCACCTACAGTACAGTACAGTGTGCCACCCCCACTCCCTATACCCCTAACTCTGCCCTCTGTCACCTCTCTCATGCACCTTTCCCTCGCTTCTTCGTTCACCTGTCATCCTTGCCCTTCCTCCACCTCCGTCTGCTCTGCTCTGCTCTACTCTCCCTCGCCATTGTCACTCCCCCACACCCTTTCACTTTCTCAACCCTCCTCCTTCTCATTACTGTTACTTCCTTACCTTTTTCATCCCACTACACTGTTGTTTTCTTCCTCTTCTCAGAATATCCAATATTCTGACACAAGAATTACAGTGATATACAATATGTATTGAATACAATATATCTGTATGCGTATGGAATTACACGAGAACAAATGTTGCGAAAAGGAAGTTGAGGTTTGTTTCTATTTTTCTCTGGGGACTGTCATTCCCTTGGCCAAAATAGATTGTTCACCCCTGTCTCCTCAGAAAATGCTCCACCTACGTTCTTCTACAAACTTCTTTTCCACCTTACATCACTCCTTTACTTGAAATAAAACCAAACAATCTCTCTATCTCCATATACAACATTTTTAGCTCTCATTGTCTCTCGCTCGACATTTTATACTGTACTCTCTCTCTCTCTCTCTCTCTCTCTCTCTCTCTCTCTCTCTCTCTCTCTCTCTCTCTCTCTCTCTCTCTCTCTCTCTCTCTCTCTCTCCCTACACAGCCCCTTCCTCCCCCAACCCATGCTTTGCTTTCCCCTTCTAGTCATTCCATTCCACCCCTCTATGACCCCACGACACACAAGACACTCAAGACAGCCAGCCAGCCCTCTCTGACCTTCCCCTCCCCCGTCCCCGACCCCTTTCTGGCCACATTATACAGTTCGGGGGAAGCTCGGCATTAGAATGTTGGTGAGGGTAGAGTAGAGTAGGTGTGGTGGGGTGATGACATGTTGGGTTAGTGGAGTGAAGTGGTGACGAAGTGGAGGCGGGTTGGTTGGTAAGGAGAGGTGTTGAGATGGTAAGGTAGGGTGTTGTGGTGATAACTGAGATGATGAGGTGTGGGTGTAATGAGGTGTGGTGAGGTAAAATGATAGGTTTATTTTGCACAGTAGTTATCTGTGTGTGTGTGTGTGTGTGTGTGTGTGTGTGTGTGTGTGTGTGTGTGTGTGTGTGTGTGTGTGTGTGTGTGTGTGTGTGTGTGTGTGTGTGTGTGTGTGTGTGTGTGTGTTTACTTTAAATGTTTCTGTCCGTGTGTGTGTGTGTGTGAGTATATGTGTGAGGGCGTGTCTTGTAGGTAATGTTGTATGGTCCCTCACTCTCACCCCAATTGCAAAAGGAGACTAACAACACCGACATAAAACACCTTTCACTCTCCCTACACACACACACACACACACACGTCTATACTCCCGAGCCCACACCCCTTCTACCCACGTAGGTATTCTCTCATTCACACTTTACACCCACACTTGTGACCTCACCCACATTAACGCCCACACCAACACTCACGGCAACACGCAATCGCATAATCCTTTACGATAACACTTCTACCCATCATCACACTTCACGCCCCATATCCACACTGAAGCCTACACCCTAACCCAAAACCCACACCCACACCCATGCACAAGCCTACTTCAGCACCCACTCTCTCACCTACCTCGCGCAACACACACTCACACTCACAACACACACACACTCACAACACACACACACTCACAATACACACTCACAATACACAATCACAACACACACACATACACACTCACAATACACACTCACAACACACACACACTCACAACACACACACACAGGCACAGGCACAGGCACAGACACACACACACACACCATTGCCACTCTCATACCCTGCACTCAGGTAAGGATTTATAACCAGGAAATCTCTACAGGCCAGACTTGTGTAACACAGCTCTGCCTCTCTTGTCGCCTCCACTCCACTCCACTCCAACCTCGTCGTCATACCACTTTACCTCGTCACCTCTACCCAGGCACACCTCCACATATTACCTTACTAGTAGTCACCTCTTACCACCAACCAACCACATCCCCATCTGTACCTCTTCCACTAACTCCATTTACATAATATTTCCACATTTATTTCCACATCGTGTCTCCCTTATCACTTCCACCTCTTCATTCACCTTTACATCCATTAACACAAAGTTTAACTATCGCTTTAACATTCATCCTACATATTGATAACAGACCACAGAAAAGAAAAATCATCATAAAATAAACAAAATATAAGAACACGAGAATGGAAAGAGATGCACGAAAGGAGAGATACACAAGAGTGACAACAAAATGACGACACAGGATAAGGAAGAGACAAGGAAGAGATAAGTAAAAGACGAAACAGAGAGATACGAGGCGACAGAGTAAAACCTTGAGACAACATAAGAGAAACAATATGAAAGGGACACGACAGCTACAATACAATAGACAGGACACAGGAGAGATGTGAACGCTATTAATTCAGTAGATAGTGAAGAAAAAGTCTTAGGAATGAAATGGTCAAAAACATGCATGCAAAACTACAGACCAACAAGGGGGTATTATTATTATATGAAGTAAGACGACAAAGGTAAAACTATAAGGAAAATGAAAACAGAATACCATGAGTAAGTATAAAGCCAAGAAGACAAACAAACGACCACGCTAAAGAGACAAAAAAAAAAAAAAAAAAAAAAAAGGAAGAGTGAGGCAAGGCAAAAAAAAAAAAAAAAACTTTGTTGAGTAACTAAATATAATGAGTGAACTCCATCATCAAAACAAATGAACATAGATCATATAATAAATCAACGGGTACACATTCCATACGAACAGAATAAGTGAATAAAAATGACTATAAAAAAATATATAAATAGCTTAAGAGAATATATGACTACACACAACACACCACCAGAACAAAGACATTGGATAAACAAAATACAATCTATGAAACTGAGTAAACAAGAACACGCCTAATTTAAAAATAGGTATTCATAAGAGAATATAAATAATAATGGGGAAGGAACGGGGGGAGAGGAGAGCCTGGTGGGGAGGGAAGGTAAATCAAGGCTTGTGGGTGTGGGTGATTTATGGGGAGCCAATATAAAGGCAGGATGGGTATGGGGTGAGACACGGGATGGGGATGTATAGGGAGTGAGGGGGAAGTTGGGTGGATGAGGGGATGGGTGGGAGAAGGATGTGATGGTGGTGGTGGGGAGTGAGGGAGGGTTTTGAATTGATAGGGAGTGGGATGGGAAGGGGGGAGTGGGATGGGAAGGGGACGGATGCATGGGGAACAGAGGGGAATGTTGGACAGGTAAGGGGAGATCGAGAAAGAAAAAGGAATGGGTAAGAAATGGAAGTGAAGGGAAGGGATAGGAGAAGGACGAGACATGTGGGTATAGAAGAAAGAATATTGGCAAAAGGAGATGGGAGAGTGAAGGGGAAAAGACGGGAAGGGAGGAGAGGGAAAGTGGAGAGGGAGGAGAAGGAAAGTGGAGAGGGAGGAGAGGGAAAGTGGAGAGGGAAAGGGAAAGTGGAGAGGGAGGAGAGGGAAAATGGAGAGCGAGGAGAGGGAAAGTGGAGATAGACAAGGGGATGTAGAGAGTGATGGGGAAGTTAGAAGAAATGAAAGGGGCGGTGGTTCTTGGTACAATGAAAGGAAAGATGAGGGGAGAACAGGGAGGTGGGTCTGTAAGAGAGAGAGGGAAGAGGAGGTGAGATTAGGCTGATATGTAAAGATAAGGTAGGGGAAGGAGATGAACTGGCATGGAGAGAGAGAGAGAGAGAGAGAGAGAGAGAGAGAGAGAGAGAGAGTATAAAGTGAGGGAGGGGTACTGGCATAAGAGAGGGAGGGACTGATATAAGAGCGTGAGTGAGGGGGGACTGATATAAGAGAGGGGGTTAGGCAGGCTTGAGAGATGGAGTATAGGAATCATTACAGTCATTCTGCTGTATCTTCTCTATAGTTTCTTCACGTCTTTTCTACAGTATAAGACGATGAAATTAATAACACACACATCATTGTTCAAGGTGAGAGTGGACATGGAGTTGTGTATAAGGTGGAAATGTTTTGCTCTAACTTGAATTCAAAATTTTTTACCAATAGACCTTATTAGTTTATAAGCAATATTTTCTACTCAAGGGATGGCCCAGTTTTAAGCCGTTGGATACACTAACACTCAGATATTTGTCTCAATCTACACTTTAGGGTTGAACATCGGTCATTTGTCCATTTTAATTACCAATGTGAATTTTTAAAGGTGAAACCCAGGTAAAAATGTAAATGAAAAAGAAAGAAGATTTAAACCAAAGTGGAGTCTGAAAGAAAGGGTTGGGTGGGGAAAGGACGGGAAGGATGCAGAGTGGACTTGGGTGAGGAGAGGAGGGGGCGGGTGAGGGAGAACTGTGAAGGGGGGTGGTAGGCAGAGAGGACTATAAAGGGGGGACAGGGGAGGATGGGTAAGTCCTCATAATCAGATATGGCAGAGGGTCAGCCAGTAAGATAAGGAGGGTTAGAGGTGAGGAGGCCATGCTCAGGGAGGGGTAGAGGTAAGGGAGGGGTAGAGGTAAGGGAGGGGTAGAGGGAAGGGAGGGGCAGAGGGAAGGGAGGGGTAGAGGGTAGGGTGGGGCAGAGTTGGGGCAGGGATGGTTGAGTTGGGTGAGGGAGAGTCTGGAGAACTGTGGGGAAAGAAGCTGGAAGATAAATAGACAGGGTAGGGATGGTGAAGAGCAGAACAAGGTAAAAAAAAGTAAAGTAGAGTGGGGTGGGGTGAAGAGAAGGACAGAGTAAAGACGAGTAGAGTAGAGTGGGGTAGAGTGGGGTAGAGTAGAGTAGAGTAGAGTGGGGTATGGTAGAGTAGAGTTGGGTGGGGTGAGGCAGGGTAAAGAAAAGAAGAATAGAGTGGGATGGGGATGGATGGGGGATGTAAGTGTGATTGAATTTTGTGCAGTTTAAAAGTAAAAGGTGGGAAGAAATGAGAATTGGAGAAAATGAGAATGGGAGGAAATGAGAATGGGTGTAAATATGGAAGGGTGTGGTGGGTAGGCAATAAGTGTGGGGTGGGGGGGTGGGGGGTAACGCGTGCGTGATGTGGCGTATAAGGTTAAAGGTGTGGCGGGCAGGTATGGAAGGAAGGAAGGAAGAGTGTGTGTGGTGTTGTGTAGATAAGGGAGGGTGTGGTCGAGGTATAAGGAGAGAAGATCCAAGCAGGTGGGCAGAACAAACAGTGTGACCCCTGGCGTGAGGTGGGTGTCAAATTATAAAGAGTCTACTGAGGCCCAGATCCACCCACGTGCTCTGGAAAGTGTACAGTATCTAGGCCTATGGAATGATAATAATAATAATAATATGGCTTTCGTTCCATGCACCTATATACGGTTTTGCACAGTCTAGTCTACAAAACACTGGCAAAACTGATATATCTTCTTTTTGTTATTATTATTATTATTATTATTATTATTATTATTATTTTTATTATTATTATTATTATTATTATTATTATTATTATTATTAATCATATTTGTTATTTTTTTTTTTTTTTTTGACTGGGTGGATATTCCAAACAAAATTTCAAACATGCATGCACGCCTAAAATCACAAGCACGTAAATATGATCATACGAACACATAACACTTACATAATAATCATATACATCTTCCTTCTTTTTTACTGTAAGCCTTGATTCTTTAATTACATTTGTATTGTTAACTTTCACTATTACTTCTTGGTATAATTCTCAGCCCCATATTCTGATACCCACTACTTCTGTTTTCTTTGCCTTCCCTCAAATTATCATCATTAGTTCTCCCTTTTCTTTCTCATATCCTTTATACTCTCTATTCTTTAGGTTGGTTTCTTTTTCCTTTCCTGGATACACTATGTGGCCAAAATTGTATATACCTTCTATGTATACGTTCTTAATTTATCCCACCTTGTGCTCTTCAATTCCTGTCCATTTATTTCTATCCTTCACTCTCCCGTCCACATTTTCTTCCTCCATCAATTTTCTGCCAATTCTTTTCCTTCTATAAGTCTCTCTCTCTCTCTCTCTCTCTCTCTCTCTCTCTCTCTCTCTCTCTCTCTCTCTCTCTCTCTCTCTCTCTCTCTCTCTCTCTCTCTCGCCCATACCCCCGCCCACTATCCATCTTCGAGGGGCCACGAGAACCTTAACAGATAGCCATTAACATTTCCTGCAGCATTATCAGTGACGTTCAATCAAAACAAATGATTAACTCGAGACGCAGCAGGCGTGCCGTGCCTTGCCTTGCCTGCCTTCCCTGCCCTTCCCTTCCCTCCTACCTACCAGGGTCTCCTGAAGGTAAGAAAGATGACAGATGGGAACTGGGAGAGAAAGGAAGAGGTGGGGAGGAGTGAGGAGGGATCGAGAGCAGGGAGAAGGGATGGAGAGTGGGGAGGAGGGATGGAGTGGGGAGGAGGGATGGAGAGTGGGGAGGAGGGATGGAGGGGGGATGGGGGATGGAGAGTGGGGATGGGGGGATGGAGAGTGGGGAGGAGGGATGGAGAGTGGGGAGGAGGGACTTCGGATGGAAAGGAGAGAGAGATGGTGATGGGAAGAGGTGAGGTGGTGATGG
>JAWZYT010006005.1:0-43960 GCA_034508575.1 Petrolisthes manimaculis
ATCTATATCAAGAAATGTTCCTGAAAAAATGTGTAGAGTTGTTGCGTTCATTGGTATTCCTGAAGCCTCGATCAATCTCCGGATAAAAGCAACTGAAAACATAATATAACCTTACGATATTTTCTGACAGTGTTCTAGTGAGCCGCATTATATAGTTGTGTATATTATCCTCTCACAAATTCTTCAGTGACGCAGTTTTTTGTTATATTAATTTTCTTATTTGTATGTACCGAATTTCACCTCAAGTGCATAGTTTTCCGTTTAATTTTGATCTTCTACCTACTTCTTGCGAAGTTCTATTGGAAATGAGGGGAAATTTTTTGAGACATCTGGCTCACACTCACCACCCAACCAACCAACCAACCCACAAAAAATCATAACTTTGTACAAATTCAGTTTGAGAAGGTATCTTATATCTACATTCTTTAAATCAGATTAGAATATAGTATAGTATACTATTTCATGTTTTTTTTTGTCACATTAATATGAATAAATAACTTTTACAACAACTTAAAAGTTGTCATTCCATTTGGGTAATAGTATGAGTTTTATTTTCTTATGAATAGTTGGGCATACAAAATCTAGTATATTCACAATTGTTAGTCTGAGGAACCAAATGACGGGGAGGAAGGAGCAGGAATGTTGCGTGACACAAGGACCCACAGATATATTACAGAGGTCAAAGGAGCCTGGAGTTGGATCGACAGACAAATAAGAGTCCGGAAACATATAATGAACTGAGAAACTCAATCTTCCTCACCGCGCCCACGAGCGTAGGATAAAAACACACATACACACACGCACGCCTCACAGACGACCAACAAAGATGCAGCTGGTACTTACCACACAACCACTGCACCACACACACCACACACTGGTATGTACGCACAAGGACACTCATACGCACATATGCACACAACACAACACAGCACAGCACAGCACACCACAGCATACTCCAATCACAGCACAGCACAACACTAGCACAACACAGCATACTACATCACAACACAGCACACCCCAAGCATAATACATCACAGTATAAATACAGCATATCCAATCACCCAAACAACTCTGAAAGTAATGGAGGAGAGAGAGAGAGAGAGAGAGAGAGAGAGAGAGAGGGAGGAGAGAGGAGAGAGAGAGAGAGAGAGAGAGAGAGAGAGAGAGAGAGATCAAAATTATTGTCACCATTATAATTTTAAAGTTAAGAACATGCGATATTATATTGACAATAAACATAATTTAATATACAGAAAGAAAGAGTTAAAGTAAATTCACATTTACAGTCCATACAGTCATTAATCACGACATTAATCATTCCATTCAATATATGGTTCTAACCTACATTCACACATGCTCACTGACTCACACACACACACACACACCTACACACACACACGTCCATCAATCTCCATTACCTTCCACTAATGGTCGCGGGACACCATCAACATCTGGATAGCATTGAAGGACACGAACAGAGAGGAACACACCCGTCTCCATTGATTATATACCGTGTTGCTGGGGGTTGAGGTCTTAAGGAGGAAATTCACTGTGGTAAATTTGGAACAACTGAATCCTCCAAACTATTCCAAGCACAGAACACCATTATTTTCGCTCTCCTGGTCCTGTTTCCTGGCATACTTTGGAGGAATCGAGGCACTCCAATGTAACAAAAGCGAATTACCACCTTAAGGCTCTACTGTGTCTCTAAAAAAGCTATTGATTGGAATTTTTGGAAAGCATATTTTTAAGTCGAAAGTGAATGAAAAGTTGAACATCAAAAAAATAAATGTTTATCGGTCTGTATTTTTGCATGTTTGTCTTGGGTAACGTGTTACTAAAATAAGAGAAGAGAATGAGTTAGACTGGATTTCCCTCTCCCTGATTGCCTTTGCTCATTAATAAGCTAATATTTTGCGACACACACTATGGATTTACTCTTACCTTAAGGGACCCTGTGTGCTGTAGTCAGAAATTTGGAGGTAGTGAGTCCTTCAAACATTACCACGAAACACCACTTATATTAAAAAAAAGGAGCCTGTTTCGTGGCATAGTTAGGAAGAATCAGAAGCCACCAAGTCTCATATACACGATCACATGTGGGGTCCTTATATATTATAATCGAAGTGATGGAAGATGTAGTAGGGTAGCCAAAGTTTTATAACCCCTCATGGTCTATAAGTTTCCCCTCTCTTCTTAATTCTATCCATTCCTTATTCTCTATACTTTCCAGTTCCCTAATCCCATTCTATTCTTTCCTTCTTCCAATCCCTTTCCCCCCTAACCAATTCCCCCCCCCCCTTCTTTCCACTCTCCCTCCCTCGCCTCTCCCGGAAACAGAGCGTAAAAGAGTATCAGTTATTTTTTTTGTGAGCTGACGTAAATTAATTAATGCAAGAACACGTAGACGTTTCGCAGGCGTCATTTTGTGTGTTCGTGAGAGAGAGAGAGAGAGAGAGAGAGAGAGAGAGAGAGAAGAGAGAGAGAGAGAGAGAGAGAGAGAGAGAGAGAGAGAGAGAGAGAGAGAGAGAGAGAGAGAGAGAGAGACAGACAGACAGACAGAAATGTGTATGTGTGAGTGTGTGTGTGTTTTATTGTATACAAGGTAGGGAGTGGATGTGGTTGGGTGTAATTTGGGTACTCATAAGAATATGTAAATGTATAATGCAGACTTATATTAAATTCTTAATGTTTGGTATACAGGACTATTTAAGAGTGTATCTAATTATGAGTGAATTATGGGAAACTGATCAGTGAAACAAATTCCTTACTCACATACTATGAGTGTCTCATTTCTGACATAGTTTGGACAATTGAGTAGCTCCCAAAATTCGCCCAAAACTAATTATCCTTTAAATTTTACTACGAGGGTTTGTGAGGAAGTGTGTGTGTGTGTGTGTGTGTGTGTGTGTGTGTGTGTGTGTGTGTGTGTGAATGAGTGAGAGACTGTGTGTGTGTGTGTGTGAAATGAGTGGGAGACGGTGTGTGTGTGAATGAGTGAAAGACTGGGTATGTGTGTGTGTGTGTGAATGAATGAGAGACTGAGTATAAGTGCCTGTAAAATTGAGGGTAACCTTGCTTGGAGAGTGCCCATGGGGAGCTAAGAGAGCCAAGTGTTGAAATTGGTGCGTGCAAGCAAATACAATGCAAGCAAGGAGTGAGAGTGTGGTTAAGTGATACGTATGCCTGCACGCGCGTGTACACTGAAGGCATGACGACCAGAGATATACAATAATAATAACATACAGTCACCATCAAAAGTCCTGCTGTCTCTGATGTGATGAATATAAGTGAACATTTGAGTGAATTTTATGGACCAGGGGGTAAGTAATGACGGCAATTGATGAGGTGGATGAAGGAGAGAGGGTACAATGCATGAAATCACTGTATGCATGTGTAGTAATGCAGATTGCAATGCATGTGAGTTTATAATAGACAAAAACGTGCTGAGAAAACAAACCTGAACCCCCAAGCCTGTCCCCCTATTTCCAAACCCCCTTAATTAACACAATAGACAAATATCCAATCATACATATAACCTCCTTGGCGTAAGAAATACATGAACGAGTTACGGCATAAACGAAGAGAATGAATGTATGAATGAATGGAGTGAATGATGGGATAAGGATAATGTAAGTGAAGACATGAATGACTTAAAGCAACAACCAATGCAAGGAGCCATCAATGACAGACAGTAATAATTAATGGAGCGAGGGAGTGAAAAGGAGGAGAGAGGGTGGACTTGATTTGACTTGAAGGGTAATAAGGCGGCCTCTCGTTGATGTGCCCTGGGTTCCATTACCGACTCAGCCAGCTAGAGTATACAGTTTATGGCAGACGTACGGATGCAGGCAAAATTAGCACAGGGCCGTAAACACACAGAGACGGAAGTGGGGCGAGGTAAATGTGTGTATGTGTGTGAGTGTGTGTGTGTGTGTGTGTGTGTGTGTGTGTGTGTGTGTGTGTGTGTGTGTGTGTGAGAGAGAGAGAGAGAGAGAGAGAGAGAGAGAGAGAGGAGAGAGAGAGAGAGAGAGAGAGAGAGAGAGAGGAGAGAGAGAGAGAGAGAGAGAGAGAGAAAGAGAGAGAAAGAAAGAAGGGGGATGAGAGGGAAACAAAGAGAGAAGTGAGAAAATAGAAAGTATTTAACATATAGATATTTATTCAAAAATACAGAAATACAGAGGGAAGGTACAGTGCCAAAAAAGGTATTGCGACAATCTTGATAGAACTTTAACCATAGTAATATCCACAACTATTTGTAGGAAATATAAGCATGTATAACAGAAGGAATATACATATTCTTCTGTAATACATACTTATAATACCTACAAACAACTGTGGACATTAACATATTTAATGTTGTATCAATAGTTGTCGCAATATTTTTGTTGGCAACTGTACATTACACTTGGAGTTCTATATCTATCAATGTATCAATCTGTATCTATCTGTCTATATAGGAATTCTTCTCCCTTCCTCCATCCAACTATATTATACCTTTCCCATCCCTCCCTTTCATCTTTCCCTCCGTCAGTCCAGTCAATCTCTGTTCACCCTCCCCACCCTCAATCCAGCCATCCATGTAACTCTTCCCCTCCCCTTCCTCCACCACTGTACCCCCCCCCCCCACCCCCCAACCTCCACCCCCACGTCCCCTGCTGACGAGAACCACACCTCTGGACACAATGGCAGTCGCAATGTCTCGCTTGTCTACTCCTCAGACCTAAATTGTTTTCTTTTTTCCTTCGACCTGTCGCGGTAATAGTCGGGGAAAGGAGGGGGGAAGGGAGGTATGGAGAGGAAAAGCTGCTGCAGGGAAGGGAAGGAAGGGAAGGGAAAGAAAGGGAAGGGAAGGGAGAGGAGATAGAGACAGAGGAGAGGAAAGAAAGGGGACGGTAGTGGAAAGGGAGAAAAAATAAACAGAGGAAATGGGGATATTTGACAGATAATAGGGGATATAAGGCAAGGGGAGAGGGGACATAAGGATGGAAATAGAGGGCTGTGGGGAGAGGGAAAGTTGAAGGGAAAGGGTGAGGGAGGAAAGAGGAATGGGAAATAAAGAGATGGAAAGATGAGAGGGTGAAAGGAGAATTGAGAGCCGTAAGGAAAGAGTTAAAGGGTGGAGAAGAGATGGATGGAATGATGAATGAAAGAAAGATTATAATTATACGGGGCTAAAGTCTGATTAAAATGTATATAAATGATTGAAAGGAGGGAGGGGAGATAATGGAGATAGACATTGAAGCTGCAGGATAGAAGGGAGAAAACTTTAGAAGGTTGATGCAGGAGACGAGAAAATGGATAGAGAAAAACATACAGACAATATACGAGAAAATGGATAGAGAAAAGACATAGATAGACAGTAGAGGCTCGGATATTGCTGGGGAGACACCGAAAATGTATAGAGAAAATGAGAGAGATAAAGTAAGTGAAAGGCAAGGCACCGTGAACGTAAAACAAAAACAAGACTACGGATGGCTGGAAGGGAGACTGATGAGGAGAAATAAAAGAGGATGACGGAGGGAGGTTAGTGTTGCACGAGTGAGGGCAAGGAAAAAGGGAGTTGGATTAGGGAAAGGAATGGAAAGGAATGAAGGGGAAAGAGGGAGGGAGGGAGGGAAGAAACTCGGACTGCATGTGTGAATGAGAAGTTAAAGGTGAACGTTAAAGTTTTAGAGATAAGGAAAATACAGTAGAGAGAGAGAAGTGTGGGAGAGAGAGAGAAGTGTGAGAGAGAGAGAGAGAAGTGTGAGAGAGAGAGAGAGGTTGTGTGTGTGAGAGAGAGAGAGAGAGAGAGAGAGAGAGAGAGAGGAGAGAGAGAGAGAGGAGAGAGAGAGAGAGAGAGTTACAAGGAGTTACAAGGACAAGTAGCACCTCAAAAGGTCTTACGACCATACCAAGGAGGTACCGTAATGTAGTAGTAGTTGCTAACTAATAGTGAGAGAAAAGTATAGTAAAGAGAAGCTCTCCCCACCCACCTCTCCCACCCGCATTGCGGGTATGGAAATGGAAATGTACCTAACCCGGGGGGAAAAAAGGCCGGACTAGGAAATTTTTGTACAGGAAAGGAGGAAACAATCCCTATAACTCTACCAGGCTTGGCAGAACTTTGTCTAACTGTTTCTTGAACTGTTCTATCGATGAACTGTCAACTACCTCTGCTGGTAGCTGATTCCAGACATTGCAGATTTTATATGTGAAGAAATTACCTAACGTATTATGCGGAAGCGTTTCAAGTCTAGTTTCCATCCATGGTTTCTAGTTGCATTAGTGTTTAAGCTAAACAGGCTCTGATAATCAAGGTTTTTCATATCCATGAAGGATTTTGAAAACTTCAATTAGTTGACCTCTCAAGCGTCTGGTCTCTAATGAGAAGAGACCTAGTGCCTGCAGCCTTCTCTGGTAGCCCATGTGTCTAATTGATGGGAATCAGTTTGGTGGCCCTAGCCTGGACTCTAGAGAGAGAGAGAGGAGTGTGAGAGGGGTATGAGAGAAGGGTACCAATGTAAGCTAGGAGTGAGAGAAAGGTATGAGAACAGGGTACTAATGTGATATAGGAGAGATGGCTGTGACGATATGTTTACTAATGAGGCATAGAACTGATAGAGTAATATACAGGAAGGCTACCGATATGAAGGGCATTGGATTATGATGAAGGGGTAACAGGGTAGAAAGAGAAGAACGAGGTAGAGGTAGGAGAATGAGTGCGAGAGAGGTGCCATGCAGTGTGACGGAGAGTGCGTGTGAGAGCTAGAGACATTGGCTGTTGTTGGAGTGGTACAGTTATCTAAAAAAAAATTGGAGACACTACATATACTTGAATCTAGCAGGGAGTGTCTCGAATTTTTTGGAGGCAACTGTACAAAGGTGAATGAGGATGTGACCTGGTGTACAATGTAGTAGAGTTGAGTGTAGTGTAGTGTAGAAGAAGGGGACAATCTACTTTCTCCACTACATGCAGCTCCTTCCTCACTACAGTAGTTACAGAAACGAATCCAGTTCAGATGAAGGAAGTGTGTTTATTACCTACCGGAGCTCTAAACTACACACGCTATACATCCATTTATGAGGAACGTGATGTTTTGCCCTAATTGATTGTACGGATTCCTCCACGAGTATATATGCCACAAAAGAAGTATCTGTGTTGAGGGAGCGAGTTGCACGAAATATTTGTTTTGGGAACGAGTAACCTCCAATATTGTAACAAACTCAGAGTCGCCCAACAACATGAACAATAATAAACATTGCATAAAATCTGATGATAAACTTATGCATTTTTGATGCATAAATGCCTTGTTATTTGCGAGTATAAATACACCAGTAAACATATTTATGTTCCTCCACTGACTTGATCAATATGGTATGATGAGTATTCAAACAGCAGGAGACACGAAACATTTGTCCGTGACTGTTCGTACATGAACACACATTAGTCTGCCTATAAACAAGCACACTTCATCCTTAGACCTGTTAACACTCACGCGAACGATCATCATTTTCCCTATTAACCCTTACACGCTCTCTCCTTTGCCCATAAACACGCACACTCACACGCCTGCTCACCAGTTTGCCAGTTAAACATGTATGCTCATATCTTTGCCTACACACGCACACTCAGGGCTACAACAATAAAGAGCTGCCACGCATATAGAAGCAACTCTACACGCAACTTAGTGCTTGAGAAGTATGAATATATGAAACTTTATTTGGTTTTAATGAAGATATAATATCGTAAATTGAGAGCATAAACAATTACACAATGTACGAACTTCATACCCAATTTGACTAAAGGAGCGAGTTAAAAATAATATATATTTGCTGAGGAGCTGCCTTAATCGACGTCGTTTCGCTACTGAAGAAAATCTGAAGCAGCAGCAGCAGCAGCATAGCGGAACGTCTTCAATCAAAGCTCCTCCTCACACGTTGGTTTTCCTTATTGACTGACAGTGTTTGCAACTCACCACCCCAATTTGCTCGGAGAATCAGACCCATTACTACCCAATCACTAAAGCAAAGAGAGAGATATAGCACACACCCTGATCGATGCATGCAGTAGTACCCCATCACCTCGTTACTGCATGAATACTCTCTCTAGCTCCTTCTGCCTCCACTCCAACACTCAATCCCTCTTCATCATGTCAGCTCATCACTCCATCTCGCCCCGACCTTCGTGTGTGTAAATTATTCTCCTAATCTCCCTCGTCTTCCTCGTGGCTCTTTACCTCACTCAGGGATTGGCTACTACCACTTACTCTCTTCACTACCTCCACTTCTCTAGCTATCCTCTCTCTCTCTCTCTCTCTCTCTCTCTCTCTCTCTCTCTCTCTCTCTCTCTCTCTCTGGCACAACTTTCACGATTTCCACTTTGGCTATCTCCAATCCTCCACTGTATATTATTCTCCACCTTCTAAATTACTCCCCTCTTCCTCCTTCCTCCACCCCATTTCACCTCCTATTCCCCCACTCCACCTTCTGCACCTGCTATCACTCCCCTCTTCCACCTCTCTCTCCACTCCTCCACAACTCCTCCACTCCACCCCGAGGCCAAGTATAATACCGGATCATTTAGCGCGCCTAATGGGATCAGTGAGGTAAGGAGCGGGTGAGGAGGCGGAGGTAATGTGCCCTGAGAAGGATAAGAGCCACACTCATATTATCGTCCATGCTGCCTGCCTCTGTGTGTGTGTGTGTGTGTGTGTGTGTGTGTGTGTGTGTGTGTGTGTGTGTGTGTGTGTGTGTGTGTGTGTGTGTGTGTGTGTGTGTGTGTGTGTGTGTGTGTGTGTGTGTGTGTGTGTGTGTGTGTGTGTGTGTGTGTGTGTGATCATTGGTAAGGCTCTTAGTGCAGGTGAGGAGACAGGTTAATGAGGGGGTCATGTCATGCCGAGTATTATCATGCATGGGTCGATTCACGTATCATAATTTTTACATCACATCATATTATATCCTTTCGTATTAAAAACTACAAATGCTTCAGCTGTATAAGAATGCAATGTTTTCACTCACTTTACGCTGTTGGATGACATGAATTGATTATCTTTTTGGGATACAGTGATTATCCCCTACTCAGACGTTAAATATAATATGGCCATCAAAATCCAGAGTACAGTATATTGATATTGAAATTATATATATTGAACAATTCAGACATTTATTGGCGTGTGGACACAGGAGAACCTTGCTGATTAGAAAAGTAAACTATTGTAATCAATCCTCTTTACGTATCTATTTCCCTGTGTGCTTAAAAATGAGTTGAAGAACGTAGTCATAATTATATGTGCAATTATTTATGCGGAGTCTGTGGTGAAGTCTGGTTCAAATTGACCCAAAGTGTTAGGTACTGTACAAGTGGTTCTTAATTTACATTGTGCTCATTACACTCAAGGTTTACATGTACAGAAACTAAATTAATTATTCATGCAATCAATAATCTTATTCAGTGTCAAAATATTAGTGTTCAAATGATGTCAATAGACTTTGTTTGGACTTTAGAGTTGTAATATGGCGACATCTGGATAAAAAAAAAAAAAAAAAAAATGAGACAGCATACCGAGAAAATGGTTACTTGGCATAATGGCAGCTTCCATCAATGATACCCTCAAATCATTTTAGTCTACAGCTATTCATTCCTCCCTGCTTAAAATATGATATCCCACATAATGGTAGCTTCAACATAATGGCACACCTCTCAATATAATGAATGGATCATGGAATTATAGCTAACCTTCACGTCGTCCATCCCATTACAAAGTGCTGTCGATAAAATGATTGTGTTTATCTTTATTACATGCACCACTCTCGTCATCCCTGAACCTCTTCCCTTCAACGTGCCTTCATCCACCTTGCACACTCCTCTCTCCCTCCGTTCTCCCTCATCTACCACCCTTTCCCTTCCTCGTTCCTACATCCACAACTTCCCCTCTCCCTTTCTCTTTCTCCCTCATCTACCACCGTTTCCCTTACTCGTTCCTTCATCCACCTTCCACACTCCTCTCTCCCTCCGTTCTCCCTCATCCAGCACCCTTTCCCTTTCTCGTTCCTACATCCACAACTTCCCCTCTCCCTTTCTTTTTCTCCCTCATCTACCAACCACCCTTTCCTCTCCTCGTTCCTACATTCACAACTTCCCCTCCCCCTCTCTTTCTCTTTTATCCACCACTCTTTCCCTTCCTCGTTCATTCACACACCACTTCCTCCTTCCCTTCCTCTTTCCCCTATCCACCTGCAGCCCACAATACAATGCCTAATCAGTCATATCTTATCTATTACACCCAATGCCTCATATGACTTTAGGAGACCACACACACAACAGTTACCCAATTACTCAGACGCCACAGCATCTAATCACTTACGACCCATAGCACCCAATCGCTCAACTTTCCGTCCAGTAACACACACCTTTCCCTCTCACCTCACATCCAGTCACTCATCCCGGTCTCCCATTAACTTACCTCAGGAATTCCAGCTTTTTCTCACCCCACCCTCCTCCCTCAACAACAACAACAACAACGCTCCCCACCCACCCACCCCCGCCCCCGTCCCCAACTCTACTCAGTAACACGCACACACACAAATATTCATCCGGCTTCCTGTATGCTTATCTATTGCACAACGCCCCACTTCCCTTCCTCCTTCCCTCCTCTATATATTTTCATGGTTTCTTCCGCCATAATTCCATATTTCACATTTCCTTTCTCCTTTCTCTGTCTCTCACACTTTGATTTACGCTTAACTTTATTCGGTTTTACTGTTTTTATTATTCTTTCATTATTAGGTTTCTACGTCGTTCCTTCCTTTCCTTCTCTTATTCCTTTCTAACATCCTTCTGTTTCCCTTTCACTCGTTAATTTTGTTGTTACTACATTTTCCCTTTCCATTCTTCTTATTCTCTCATTCCACTCCCAAAATCTTTCCTTTTCTCTGCCCTCCCCCTCTCCCTCCTTCACCACATCTTTTACTGCAAATTTCCTGTATTTATCCCTTCATCACCAGATCCTTTTCCCCTTCATTCCTCCACTTCCCTGTTATTACCTACCATACTCTACCTAACCTGACTCTCCATCATCTCACCCAAGATTTGTTTTTTCTCACCTTTTAATCTATACGTCATCTACCTCAACCAACCACAGCCATCATCATCATCATCATCACATCGAAAAACACACCCTTCTGTCCTGACCACAACAATAAACTTTCCCCCACATCCAGCCCTCAAGGAACCAACCCCTTCCCAAACTCAGCCACATATAAACTCATCCCAAATCTACTATCGGAAACCATTCTCCTCCCCTTCCCACCCAGTTACACCCATTCTTTAAATGTCGAATACTCAAATTAGGCTTTATCTAAAAAAAACAAAAACAGAATAGGCTTGAAGGAATAATCAATGCTATTTTTTTTTCTCGTATTATAAAGGACGAAAGACACAATACAATTATTAGTGCACAAAGATGGACTATAATATTCAAGGCACATTGTAAAACGTCATAAGTAGCAAAACAATTGTAGTATTATTTAATGATTTGGATAAAAGTAGTCAGGAATGTAGTTTATTTATAATTTTGTTGACACTGCCAACGCCTTTAAACTCCACAAATATCACTATTGTCTCTCTGGCTGGTGATAATGTATGTAAGATATATTTACTTTGATCTATAAAAACAAGAAATATAATGAATCACAGTCCCGATTTAACATTCACACTGAAATAAATATAGGTAAAGACATCAATCACTCTTCTCTCACCTTATCCACCATCACTCTTCTCTCGCCCTTTCCAACTTCACCCAAGCATACATACATACATACACACCGATTCCCTAACTCCAGTAGGTGGCCCGTGAGAGGGAGAATCCAATCGTACATTAACAATGGGTCATCACCTAAGCCACACATTAGTTACAGAAATGAGTGTTGTGACGTGATGAATGCATGGTTCCCCCCTTCCACTCCGCCACACAACTTTCTCCCTCCTCACCCTACTTGTTCACTGCGATTCCCATCTCCCATTTTCTATATCCCCTCTCCACACTCACTGATTTTGATTATCCGTTATTATATTTTAATTATATTACTATTATCATAATTTTACCTCTTCCTATATTTCATCATATTCTATTTAAATTTATGGTCCCCTTTTCTCCATTTCATTTTCTGTCAGCTATCATTTCATTCTCTAATTTCACGGTTTTCTCTATCCCATAAATCTACGTCGTTTGTTATCTTTACCTCCATCGTAGCCATTAAGCTTCATTTCCTGCTTTTTCATTTATTTGGTATCTTTTTTTCCTTCTGTTTTTCGTTCTAACCCACCGGCATTAATTTGGCCACAAACTCAGCCTGTAAGGCATCGCTCGCTAAACTATCCAGTCACTAACAAATAACCGTAAAATGCCATCTTTATTACTCCAGCTCCTTCCATACATAGCATTACATTCCAATTTACCCGAACTCGAGAGAGAGAGAGAGAGAGAGAGAGAGAGAGAGAGAGAGAGAGAGAGAGAGAGAGAGAGAGTGGAGGTTATTACAAAGACAAATATTTTGTGTGAAGAACCCAAACAAACAAATCTGAAAATGGAAACGAAGCCAATCTGTAGTTTCATATAACATGTCGGTGGCTGGTGTGGAGTGACATGTTATTTTATAATATGACACACAATGATGTCATGTACAGTATACCTGTGTTAAAGGGGAGTAACCTTTTGTGGGCAAATTGGAGCATTAGTTGTCCTCCAAACTCTGCTAGAAAATACATCCCCTAGCCTTATACGGAGGAAGGTGTAGGAAGGTTCTGTTTCCTATCAGAGTGTGAAGGAACCAATAACCTTCCATTACCAAATATAAAACGATCGCTTTTATAGACGAGGCTTGGTGTGATTTGTTTCAATATGTCTGAGTGACGAAGTGCGATGCGATAAAAGCACAATGTGTGGTGCAGTGTGATGGATAGTGATGTGGAGTGTTGTGCTGTGCTGTATCAAAAGGATATCAACATGAGCTGTCAAGTATGGGTTTGTTTATGTGTGTTGATGATGATGATGTGATGTGAAATGCGGAAATGGAGTGAGCAAGCACATGAAACCAAGGATTTTTTTTCCTTCTTCGTTTGTTGTTTTCCATCGCCCATTGTACCCCGCGAGCTAAAGCGGATAATTGGTGATAAAACCTTGTGTTTGTACAAGACCTCTTGATAACTAGGCAGTGCCCTCACGATGAATGAGGCTTTCTAAGACCTAAATGTCTAAACCTTCAAAACAATTGGAAATAAAATTAAAAGTAATATCAGATCACATTACCTCACTCTGTGCCATTCCATTTCAATTTTTCCCTCATTTTCTTCCATTTGGGTGCTTCCTGTCCCACTTCTCTATCTATCACCTTTTCCATCGGCCAACAGGGTCTCTCCAACCTAAGGCGGTCTTCTGTCATCCTCAGATTAAACCATTATCCACCTCTGCTGTCGAACCAACACACCATCTGGTTCTGTACACAATGAATGTCACCGCTATGCCCTGATCTTTGTATTGCAGGGTAGAGTGCAAGAGCCATCATGAGTTTTGCGAAGACGATGACCGGTACGATGACTCCATGTCGAGTTTGTTCAATCATGTCCATCGTCTAACTCCTTCTCCTTAAATATCCATCACACACATTACAAGGTACTGAAGGTCTAAAGCAACTTCAAATGTATGCCTCCACATTGTACTGACCCTAGACTAAGCTTACTATCACCAGCGCGTGGTTTTTGATGTGAAAACTTGGTTACAACAATTCACATTGCAATTCCATATTCAAGTCTCTTGCAACTCGGGTATATTTTTTCGATGAATTGGTGGCTAATAATATGCAGATTATTTATGAAGGAATCTATATCACCTACAGCTTCTCGACATCTAATTCTAACTTTCTGAAGTGGTGATCAGGTATCAAGGCAAGTCTGAAATAATAAAACGATAGAAAATACGAGTGCGTGCGTGTGTGTGTGTGTGTGTGTGTGTGTGTGTGTGTGTGTGTGTGTGTGTGTGTGTGTGTGTGTGTGTGTGTGTGTGTGTGTGTGTGTGTGTGTGTGTGTGTGTGTGTGTGTGTGTATTGGTTTGTTCGTTCGGCACAGGGTCGAGAATGACAATCTTGCCAGTGCTGATGACTTGTCAAAAAAAAAAAAAAAAAAAAAAAAAATATGCTAACTATTTGTATCCCAATGCCCTAGCCTAAGACTCAAGGTGTTCCAGATGCATGCTCGACCAACCGTACCTTGTTTACAGTGACATTATGAATATTCATTTTAAAGACACACATTACTTCCTGGAGAATATGAGCAGCAGAGATACACAGAAGGACGCGAGTGTTTCTTGAGAAGCAAACAAAAACAGCCTTGGGGGGAAGAACTAATGGTAGGTAATGACACGAGCAAAAACACACGAGTGGGAGGGTAGAGTAAGTCTGGTGTGGACACCTCAAGGTGAGTGGAGTGCCAACCTCCAGCAGCCCCTTCCTTCTCTTTCCCTTCCTTCCCAGCCAACTCTTCCACGACCCCGTAAGACATACACACACACACACACACACACACACACACACACACACACACACACACACACACACACACACACACACACACGAACACACACGCACACACACACACACGAACACACACACACACACTCAAACTCATTCTCTCACTCTCTTGGTGATGGGTAACATCTGGCAAGGGTCCACTTAAATCGTCACAAAGTGATCTTCTTCCCCCTCTCATAACTCTCTTTTCCTCCCACAGTTTCATTCTTCTCCTTCCCTTCAATTTCCTTTTACCATCATTTATTCTTGACTTTTATCCCTTAATCCCCATCCTTTTGCCAGTCATTTTATTCACGTGAAATCTTCCTGCTTCTTAATCTCCTTTTCATACATTTTCAGTGTAGATATTTCATCCACCTCTTCCTCTATCCCTTCCGTCTCTTAAAATCAATCTAGGTTCATTTTCTTCTCCTCCTTTTTGTCGTATTACTTGTCCTCCTTCACCTTCTCTTTATTCCACTTAATTTTTTGTATTCCTCCTTCTCCTCATTCTTCCCCTTCACCTTTTACTTCGATATTAATTTATTTTTGGTCCTCTAATTCTCTAAGAGTCACGCTCACTCCCCTTTTACTTGTCCCCCCAACACCCCCAACACCCCTCAGTATATTTTTTATCTCCTCTGCCTTTTGTCTCTCTTCTTATCTCTTACATAGTCACATCTCTTTTCTTCCATTCCTAACTTTTCTCTCTTAGTGGTCTTCTACATTCTTCTCCTCCTTTATCATGTCCTTTCTCTACCCTACATCGTTTACCGCCTCATGCTCCACTTTACGTCTTAATTATCTCTTTAACATTTCCTATACGGTACTCCTAACATCACAGTCGTTGATCCTCACAGAATATTCTTTTCTTTTTTTACTTTGCACCATCTAATTTCTCTCCTCCCTTTTCCCCATGTCTCCTTCGTCTTCCCCCTTCTCTCCCTACATTTCCCCCACTCCCAGGTGACAGGTAGCGGCAGGTAAGGCCCCGGCAGCACAGGTAAGATCGCAGGAGGGTCGGGGAAAAAAGGTAATTGTGTAGCGGGTGAGCGTGAGGATCCTACCAGGGGCCTTGTAGGATAACGGCAGTATGCATCCTTCCCCTCCTCCTCCTCCTCCTCCTCTTCCTCCTCCTCACCAGTCGCGCAAAAAATGGATTTGACGGAGAGGGAAGGAGTGGGAGGGAAGGAGGGAGGTGGGAAGGGGAGATTGTGAGAACGTAGGAGGGTGTATGTAGAAGAGAGGAAGTGGATGGAAAGGAGGGGTAGGGGGGAGCCAGACATGAGAGTACAGAACTTGTATTGGGCGAGTTACAGGGAGTTACAAGGACAGTAACTTTCACTCCGTTCTAGATATTCTATAATTTTTTCTACAGCTAATCATTCCCATGTGCATACCTTCCCTTGTACAAATGAATGTTTATTTGGATAATGTTGATCTCCTTTAACACAATAGAGTCACACTTGCTTCCATTTATTAAGATGGATCTCATTCAATTGTAAGTGATTAAGCTGTGGATCTCTTTCATTTGTAAGTGATTAAACTGAGGACAGCAACGAGGTGAGGTGGCACATGTTTACGTACATCTGACAAATGATCAACGATAGGGACGAACAGATTTGGTCAAAGAGATATGCAAATAAAGACGAACAGAGAGATTATCTAGAGAACATAAATATAAAGAGATACTGAGCCTGTTTTGTCCAGCTAGCCAAGGCCACTGAAGTTTCAAGGTATCGGCACCATGAATTAAATATTGAACGTTTTAGGAGTCTTTTTTTTTATATTACTGTACACATTGGACACTGTAAGTTAGTCATAAGGTACTATAGGTAAAAATGTAACACTGACACTAAATAATCATTAATGGACACATGGGTCTGGAGACGGGCCAAGTCATTCAGCAATATTCATCCATCGATAATTATATAAAACAAGTTTCGATGTCTGGTACATTGATAGTAGGTTCATATATCAACAGTAGTCGAATATAAAACTTTATAAACAATTATAATGGTAACAATAATACTG
Organism: Petrolisthes manimaculis; assembly: GCA_034508575.1. NCBI lineage: Eukaryota > Metazoa > Arthropoda > Malacostraca > Decapoda > Porcellanidae > Petrolisthes > Petrolisthes manimaculis. The sequence continues at coordinate 16,582 of JAWZYT010006005.1, forward strand.
ACACCTATTATACTAGCAAGAGTAACCACTAAGATAAAACAACATGAACTTTATCTTAGTGGGCCCAGTACCCAAATAAAGAAACATGACATTGAAGCTAATATAGGCTATATATATAGAGACTCTTTGTATCATAATTATATTGTGAGATGTGATGTAGTGTGGTGTTGCTCTCCACAGACGTTTTTACACCTACTGGCCTAACGACTGTCAAAAATGGCAACATGTAAACTTCACGAATTATTCTTTTGATCTAATGTGCATCTATTTTCAGGGGAAACAAAAACCAGTCATAAAACTGTGAAAAATTGCTGCGACACGGAAAGCTACAGTTGACAGCACATTTGGGTGTATATAGAACGTGAATAAAGACAACTAACTGTACTATAGGAAACAAAAACCCATGAAGTAGAGACCCTTCACACCACGACAAAAACCTGAAGGTGTTAATGGTTGGCTTTCCTCTCGCTCACCACTACACAGTCATACTTTCCTTCCCTCTTGTTCCTTTTCCTCTTTTTGTTCTTGCCATTGTATTTCTATCAATTTATTATACTTTTGTGCTTCTCTCATTGTTTTTTTATTAATTTGGATGTCGTCATTTGTGTTTATATTCATCGACTTACCTGCACTGTATCTCCCAAGGACTTGTTAATTAAATCCTCAGCCTCCCATCCACATCATCTCTCTACCTGTACTGTGCCTAGCCAAACCCTAAACATGTCTTATATATATATCCGTTCCATGTCTGTCACTTGCCAACTATTTCTTCTATTACTTATTCCACATGTATCCCTTATCTGTTCGACCCTGCATGGTTTTTTTTACTCACACTTCCCTTCCTTGTCTTGTCTGGTGTTCTTTCCCTCTGTGTCCTTCTCTGCCCCCCTGCTGTTAAACGAATCCTTCCCTCCCTTGCCTCTCCTCCCACCGTCATATATATCAAACTGTTTGTCACACAAATCTTACATCAGTTTTACTAACCAATGGGCGAGGCTGTTTTCTTAGCCCTGATAATCTCTTTTATAAACACTGAAAGAGATCGTGGTATATCTTATCTTTAAGTTTGGGCTGCAATAGAACAACATAGCTCTGATAATAATTTAAAGGCCAGTGTTGCAGTGTTTTACTAGGTTGCTGCTTCTGACATTTATATGTGTGTTAATCTTATTTAATTAGCTCCTTCAGAAGCTGAGAGAAATATCAGCAATGTAACTAATTTTATGAGTCCTTCCTGACAAATGGCTTAATGTTTATGTTGGTAGATTATATTTACTATTCAATATATTTATTGCAGGCACCATAGCGCTATTTAACCCGTAGGAGTAGAACCTACATATACAGAAATGTATAAGGTATATATACAGTAACACACATTCACACAAACAATCACATACCGTACCTACATTCTGTATATAATTATACAAATTGTATACATATAATCATATAATTCATTAAAAAAAAATAATAATAATATATATGTGTGTGTGTGTGTGTGTGTGTGATATTAGTTCTATGGCCGCCTAACACACACCAACGGCAGCCAAGTTGAAAGTGACAGCAGTGAGAGAGAGGAAAGAGAGGGAGAAGGGCAATTTTCGTTTCTATCTGTTCCAAGTGAGACGACAAATGACACGACAGGCTGTGCTTAGCGTGATCAAGCCGCGTGGACACCCTGCCATTCCCTCACACCCAACGTTACGCTCACAACACAACACAACATTCCCAGTACTGCCAAAGAAAAGGGACTGTTGGAAAGGGGAAAGAATTAAAGGGAGTGAAGTGACCAATGAGGGAGGACTATTCGAAGGGGAAAAAGTTAAAGGAAGTGAGGTGGCCAAGGAAGAAGGATTGTTGGAAAGGGAATGAACTAATGGGAGTGAGGTGATGGCAGGGGAGTAGAGAAAAAGTGAGCTTATGATAAGAAAGTAGTGTGGTGATGCATGGTAGGAAAGTGAAATAAAGAAAAAGAGTGGGGAGATGGTGTTGAGGTAGGAGTGTGAGAGCTCTCGATTGGAGTGGTGTATGGGAGTGGGAGAGAGTGTAGTAGTGTATGGGTGTGAGAGAGAGTGGAGTGATGTATGGGAATGTGAAGGAGTGGAGTGATGTTTGGAAATGGGAAAGAGTGGAGTGATGTGTGGGAGTGGGAAGGAGTGGCGTAATGATGTAAAGATAAGGTGAGTAAGAAGTGAGATGATCATATATAGAGAGAAGAAAGAAAAAGTCGTGTGACGAATGAAGTAAAAGGGAATAGTTGAGGATTCAGAAATGCACAACGTTAAAGGGATGGTTGAAAGAGGTAAACAAGGGAAGGGAGAGGAGTATGAGAGAGCAGGTAATGGGCTGAGGAAAGGGGTGATGATAGCTGGGTAAACAAGAGAAGGAGTATTAGTCAGAGAAAGAGGGAATGGTGGTTTTTGTGGCAGGGGGAGTGAACCGTGATAGAGGAAGGAGGGTGAAGGGTATACAGAGAAGAAGAATAATAGTAGGGAGGGGAGCCGAGAAAGTAAGACGATTTATTGAGAGGGAGAGGACATGAGAAAGGGGAAAGGGTTAATCAAAATGGAGTGAATCTAGGGTTGGGAAGAGAAGTGCAACAGAGAGAAGATCTGATATATAGTGTGGGTGTACCAGGAAAGGGAACAGGTAAGTAGAGGGAGTATATAGTTTGTGGAAAGGGAGAGTATCTGAGTTATCTACTGTATATACATAATTATTAGGGTTACAACCAACTCCCGTTAGATATGTTATAGTTCTGATAATTTGGTACATTAGCTGGTCGAGAAAGGATACATATTCTTAGATTTAAATAGGATTCTTACCTCACCGTGACCCGGTTGTCGCAACACGTTGACCCAAACCACTTACCTGCATGAGAAAAAGAGCACATTTTATTTTAAGGTTAGCATGACGCAAAGTAAAATGCAGAATTATAATATTGAAATCATCCACAATAACAACGGTAGTTTAGTAATGATCCTAAAATGAATGACAAATCAAATTACTACTACTAATAATAATAGCCTAATAGTAATAATAATAAGTATGTATTATTTATATTTATTATTGTTATATATATTATTGTTATTGTTATGATTATTATTAATAATTATTATACTAATCAGTATTATTGTTATAATTATTATTAGTATTATTATAAGTATTGTTCTCGTTGGGATAATAACAAGGGATAATAAAAATATTCCTTGCACAACACACAGCCATCAGAGATTTATGATTAACTCACATTAATTCACTTGGTACCAATAATAGGCAACGATGGCCAGGGTACGGCTTTTGGGGGCATCAGATTAGCGAGGGTGAGGCACTGATCCCAGGAGCGATTGTGGCAGAGATTACTGTGGGTGGAGGGGGTCAACACCAACCCCTAGTACCTCGCCCACTCCGCCAGAAAGGCATCCATTACGCAGTTCAACACATGTGAACACCGAACAAAAAAATGATATATTATTTCATGTACAGTCGCGGCACATAATCCTACACCAGACTTCCCCTTAAACCCTGATCAAGGACTTTGTGCCGCGACTGTACATATTTTAAAACAGAAAGGAGAACTATAAAAAGAGAGCACATCTAGTTTTAGGCCAAACTCCTTTACCAAAGACATATTTCCTTCAACATTATCATAATATATATAAGATTAGTGAGGTGATATCAGTAAAAGCTATGATGGGCGTGGACGGGGGCAGAGTATAACATTATAATCAGAGTATCTCCCAGACGGTTTGGGTACGTAATAATATAGCTCAAAACATTTTCACCAATGAGACTTAATTAAGGGGATAGTATAGTGTTGGTAAATCTGGAGCAACTGATTCCTCCAAACTATTCCAAGCAACAGGACACCATTATATTTGTCCATATGGTCTTGTTTCCTGGCACACTTTAAAGGAATGAAGGCACTCCAATATACCCTTAATTAATCGGCTGGACCAGAATGACCGATTTACAATGGCGGCCAGTGATGTAATGGAAAAGTGAGGGATGTAAAATTAGAAGGGTTGGCTGAGCACGGGAGCGAAACGAGGAGGATGGCGTGTGTGTGTGCCTTTCTTAAAACCGTAACAGCAGCACATCTTTCAGGCGAACACAACTACTCGTGCTTACCTCACGTCTCCTGGAAACGTATACAAGAGGAAGGGAGGAGGGAGGGGGCTGCAGGAAAGGGAAATTGAGTGAATATGCAATGTCTGAGAGAAGAAGAAGAAAGACTTTAGAGGAAGGTAAGAGAAATAGTGAGAGGGAGTATTGGTTAGTGATATAGAGAGTGCTAATGAGAACCTAGAATTAGGGAGGTGTCTATAGTACTGTCTACAGGAGATTAGGAAGGAGACGAAAAGCTGAGCAGAAATTTTTTGGAAACCTGGAGATGAGAGCTTGATAGTGGTAAAGAGAATAAAGGAAGCAGAGTGGGTTAGAAGAGATCAAAAGTTGAGGAAAATAAGGAGAATAAGGAGAGAGGAGAGGAGGAGTGTAGAAGGGAAGTGGAGGAAAAGAGAGAGATACAAGTTACTGGTAAATGAGGAGATTTGGGAATAACAGAAAACTGATGTAAGGGGTGAAACAGATAGCCTAATAATACACAGTCCAACACACCCAATGAGTTGTGGTTCACCTGTCTGTCTGTTCACCCACACCATGTCTTGTGTACGTGTGCCCTGGCAAGCGTGTCCGAGAGCTTCTTGGATCTATATATCGTGTGTTTCTGTGGATCCTCCTGCCAGACCAACCACGAGCCTTGTTGTGTCAGTATTTGTGTGAGGGGCGTGAGTAGACGTGAATCCTTAACTACCCGTGACTGTAAATCAAACACCAACTTGGCCATCTCGGGTGTTGTGAGTATGCATTCAAGTGTGTGTGTGTGTGTGTGTGTGTGTGTGTGTGTGTGTGTGTGTGTTGGGGGGAGGGGGTTAGGGCTGAACGAGATACAGGTATATGTAAATATTATCAAAAGTCAACACAAAAAAATAATATACCAATAAAATAAAAATAAATATGATAATAAAAAAAAAAAATAAAAAAAAAAAAAAAATAATAATAATAATAATAATAATAATAATAATAATAATAATTACTATTATTATTATTATTATTATTATTATTATTATTATTATTATTATCATCATCATAAATATAGGTTATAATAATCATGATAGTGATTATAATTAATTTCTTTACTATTATTATTTTGATTGTAACAGTAATAACAACATTTTCTTTGAAAGGCAGGAGGTGAACTGGCTCATCCACTACAGAGGAATTTACCGTAATTATTGTCAACATGTCTTTGTGGTTATAGTTTTTGTTTACATTGTCCACCATTATCCTGTCACCGGTTCAGAGGCTGTGTTTGTGTGATGATCGTCGCATTCATTTAGGAATGTATTTAGCTTTTTCATTCGTCCTCTTACAAGGTAACTGTTAAACCCAAGAGTCTTTTTCAGTAAGGTCAATGTTATCACCTTCAACAATATTATATACTGTAATGATTCCTCTGTTTTACGTCACATGATTTTATATATATAAGAGAAGTAGGGAAGCCTCACTGACCCTAAGGTTTAATCTTTCTTTGATTTGACATATTTCCTTAATTAAGAATCAAGGCTTATATTTAATTGCCAAACTTCTGAAGTGAATATCCTTGTGCACAAAATGATTTTTCCATTTGGTATTTACATCAGAAACATGAAGGGATACTGCTCATAATTGTCTCTTTCCTAGATTTCTGAAGAAAACAAAAAAATTAAGTCAGTATCTGTGTCGTCACTGAACAGAAAATTTAGGTAAGAAAGCCTCCAAGACGATAAGATATGCACACACACGAATGAAACAAATGAAAGCCGTTTGAAGAAGCGATCACCTGTACACGAAATAATTAACCCAGGTGAACCGGGGGCCGAGCGAGGATAACTAATTTACAACTCAATTACCACGGCAGCCCCCCTGGGACGCCGACAATTAGGTGAATATGCAAATTTACAAACAGAAGGAGAGAGTACCACCACCATCACTACTACCACCACGAGTACCACCACCACCATCACTACTACCACGAGTACTACCACCACCACCACCACTACTACCACGAGTACTACCACCATCACTACTACCACGAGTACTACCACCATCACTACTACCACGAGTACTACCACTCTCACCACCACATCCAAAATCTCCATCACTGCCACCACAAACACTGCTGCCACCACGACCATCACTACCCCTACCAACCACCATCACTATCATTACTATCACACCACCATCGTTTTACTACTACAACCATCAACAACACTACCACCACCACCACTTCCCAAACAGCCACCAACACCACGACCACGACCACTACCACCATCGCCATCAACAACACTACCACGACCACGACTACCATCACTACTACTACCACGAATACCACCCCCACCCCCCACCGCCACCCATATATTCACGTAGGCTACTCGGTACAGTACTTATTGGCTACCTACGGTATTCTTTGCCTCCCAAGGTACTTATTATTATTTTCTCATTACGCTAGTCATTCCTTACGAATAATTGCTACTTACTTACTCCTTACTTACCTATATACCGGCCAATTCCTTACTCGTACCTTAATCTTTACTCACTCATTACGTGCCAATAATTCCTCATTAGCATCTCGTTGCATATACGGTTACCTACCTTTATTTTTTTTTATCTACTAATCATCATTCGCTAACAATTATTTCCTTATTACCACCAACCTGTTCTTCATCCAATCCAATCCAAGGGTTAATTCTCGAGGCCCCACTGACTATATAGACGAAAATTGTGAACCGCATGTCATTTTATTCTCTTCTCTTTCCTCCCGGGAATTTTTTTTTTTTTCTTTTTTTTTTGTCTAGGCTCTCTCATACCGCACCATCTGATTAGAGCAATTATAACCCCGGGTGAATGGGGGTCGGAGCCTCACTAATTGCAGTGGGATAATCAATGAGCGACTACCTTACCAACTTGACTGTCTGACTGCCTGCATGGTTGTTGTTGTTGTTGTTGTTGTTTTTGTCCCGTTCGAATGTAAAGGTGTATAAATCAGCCATGGAGGTATAAATCTATCTGCTCACACACACACACACACACACACACACACACACACACACACACACACACACACACACACACACACACACACACACACATAGACACATACCTTATCTATATTTTGTGTGTGTGTGTATGTGTGTGTGTGTGTGTGTGTGAATACATAGAATAACTTAAAGATCACGGCCACTCCTTTTTACCTCCTTCACTCTCTTTCCTTTCCTCTCTCTCTCTCTCCCTCCCTCTCCCTCTCCCTCTCCCTCTCTCTCTCTCTCTCTCTCTCTCTCTCTCTCTCTCTCTCTCTCTCTCTCTTACTTTACACCCTCCACTCTTACCATCACCATCTTACTATTTTTTTGTGTTCCTTTTGGCTTGGTATCACTGCACTACTGAGGTCGCTCCGGCTGGCTCAACCTATCATTACACACGAGTTATGACGACACCTTCCGCGCCGAGTTAAATCATACTCCAGAAATTATATACATATCATAAAAGGGCCCTGGATTTAGTAGTGATGGGGTGGGGCAAAGGAGGGGAGAGAAAAGGGCGGGTCAGAGGCGGAGGAGGGAGTACTTCTTCTTCTATGTGAGGTCTTATTATATATATATATATGTGTGTGTGTATTGTGTGTGTGTATATATAGATGTAATTAACTTGACCACACAAATCCAAATACGAATCATATATCGTGTTCAATACATTACCCACAACAACACAACACAAAAACCCACACACACACATTCATTCAACTTTTTGTACGGATTACTATATATATAGACCATATATGATACGATATACATAAACAAATATTCCTCTCTCTCTCTCTCTCTCTCTCTCTCTCTCTCTCTCCTCTCTCTCTCTCTCTCTCTCTCTCTCTCTCTCTCTCTCTCTCTCTCTCTCTCTCTCTCTCACACACACACACACACACACACACACACACATTCTTCTCGTTCTTGTGTTGGGTCTAAAGGTATTCAATATTTACTTCTATTTGCATGTGACTTTAAGATAAATAAATGGTTTGTTCCTTGTGTTATTATTGGTTTATCATTCATATCCACCACCACCAACACCACAACAATCTCTCTCTCTCTCTCTCTCTCGCTCTCTCTCTCTCTCTCTCTCTCTCTCTCTCTCTCTCTCTCTCTCTCTCTCTCTCTCTCTCTCTCAAACAACTATAATTATTGCTACATGTACATTCCGTGTTCTGCAGTCATATATGGACACGGCTCATTCTGGGGAAACTATTAAGGCTTCACAATGCATTACAGACGACGAGAAAACACAACTCTATTTTACAACATCCTAAAAAAAAAAAAAATGAAGAAAACAAAGTGAAAGACAAGAGACAAAAACGCAGATATATTATTTTTACATCGTCCTGTTAAAAGATAGGGACATGACGGATAAGAAATAAACAGCAACATTACTTTTCCTTCGTTATGGGGGAGAAGGAAAAAAATATCAAGCCAGGTGTAAACATAAGCAGTGCCATTTTTGTTTTTTCCTTGTAACTGCTTTGGCACTCTATTCTCTTTGGGGACTAAAAATGGCCTCGTCCATCGTCTCGTGGTATTTACACTGCGAATCTGTTTGTTAGAAGAATTAAGGGACCCTGTGATGTAGTCAGAATATTGAAGGTAAATGAGTCCTCCAAATACTGCCACGAAACACCACCTATATGAAAGGAGCGTGTTTCGTGGCATAGTCAGGAGGAATCAGAAGCCTCCAATTTCATACACGATCACAAGGCCCTTAAGAGCAGAGGAGAGAACCAGCAAAGGAAAAATAATGGCTTGGTTAACTTCTCTTGGTCTTAGCTAAAACTATGGTCTATTTTTCTTAGTTGACGGTACTGGGTCCGCCCCTTGTAGCTCACTGACTCGCCAGATAATGTATATATGATAAATGTTCGTTTTTCATAAATTAATTTCATACCGTGTGTAAGTCAGCTATGCTACTTTAATGTTTATGAAGTATTGCTAAATTCACTACACAAATCAGTACCATAGTAAAATATATATGCTACTCATATAATGTACTGTACACATAAATTAATTAAAGTAGATCAAATGAAGCAAAATTAATCCTATAGTTACCATCAACAAAATGTAAAAAAAAAAAAAAAAAAAAAAAAAAAAAAAACAGAATATATAGGACGAACACAGACACAGGTGATTAGTCGAGCGACCAGTACAGTATATCATCCATGTGTGTGTGTGTGTGTGTGTGTGTGTGTGTGTGTGTGTGTGAAACGGATACCCGGTGTAAATCATTCCCCCTAACGTTTACTTAGCCTGTTTGTTCGGTAAGTCCACGACGGCTTAGTTTGTAATCTCCTGTCATAATTACGGTTCATACATTTCACTCGTGGATAGTAATCAGTGTAAGTGAAGAGTGGTACATTCATCATCGGATCCGTTTATCAAGTCATTCATCTCTGAGGTGTGGGTCCGCCTATCTACATTTTTAATTCATTCACATGTATCTATATCCAATTAACGTCTATCTATATCCAAATAATCTCTGTGTGTAATCATATTAATGTCAGGTACACCATTTATCACCATCTAACCTATCCTACAATGTATGTATATAATATTATCTCCTTCTGTATATTCAGGTTATATATCCCTACCTATGTTTCCCTATTTAAATATAAAATAAAAGCCTTTACATTCCTATTTAGTTATATTCAACGCCTTCCCATACTGAGTTCTTAATATATAAACGTTAATACTTTATATAAGTACAGTAGTTATGGAGTTGTGTTAGCACTTTTAAGCACCCTGTATATGAATCCAATTATCCCCTATATATAAACTTTAACACTTTATATAAGTAGCGTTGGAGTAGTGTTAGCATTTTTAAACACCCTGTATATGAATCCAATTATCCCCTATATATCAGTTCATCTAACCATTCGTCCCGGTCCTACACTGAGAGCCCCCATACCTACAACACCAAAAATAGTGGTTGTCTGGCCATGCTACAATGACCATAGAGTAGGGTTGGTGAGGGACCAGCTTAACAAATGTTGTCTATACCTGTAAGGTGTTAAGAGTGGAAGGTGTTGTTGGTTAAGTGTTGGATATCACTCATTTTCTCCCAACAGTGTCAATAAAAAGTGTCAGTAAAGTTGATCTGTTTTGTTACTCAGCTTGGAGAAATCACTCTGTTGAGGTTGATAGTCGTTCAGCCCCATTTACTAATTAACTAACAGAGGAATCATAAGCCTTCAATTCGCCAACAACTTTATCTATCATTATTGACTTATTCTCCCACTTTATACGGTCACAATATTCTTTACTTATCATAACAATGCTAATTATTTCAGATTGTTTGAAGGACAAGAGATCGAACTGTACATATGAGTGGCGCGACATTTTCATTTTACGTTTCACTTACCAACGGAGGACAGTACTAATACAATGGAGCAGAAAATTTCCAGAGAAGTATTCCAACATGACCGATAAGCTAGATATATTTCCAAAGTCAAAAAAAATCTTTAGCTAAATGGAGGAAAGGATATATCAGGTTAATTAAATTGAGGCTGTAAGAAGACTTCAATATAGGAAAACCCTGTACGACGAGAGAGAAGGTGATGGAGAAGTGGATCAGCAAACACGAAGGAAACAGAATGAAGGGAAGAACAGAAGCAAAAATCAGGTGACGAAGATGGCCTATAGATGGGGAAGAGGGGCAAGTGAAGTAACAGCTAGAAATACAATGGGAAAAGGCTTGAAGGGAACACTGGTAATTATACTGTCATCGGGTGTAAAAAAGGTGTGAAGGAAGGCGAGACAATTACTAAAGGTTGTGAGAAAGGTGGAGAGAAAAATGCAAGAGGTATCAAAATAAAAAATATATTGAAAGTGCATAAGTGGCTGGTGGAAGAAGCTACTCTACCAACTATATCTTATCTATCACATTCAAGGACACCTAGTACAACGAAGAGCTGGTCATATCAAGTGATTTATGATTATACATGCTTAGAAATCATCGTAAATAGTTACTTTTCAATACGTAAGTTAGTCTTCATTTGGGTGGTTTTCTGACGTCAGCTCTTGTCTATTTACATTTCATATGCATTGGCTAGAACTTGGAAACTGGTCATTAAACAAAGTAAGCAACATAAATCATTAAACTGTGTTTTGTTCATTATACTTGCGCTGACACATACAGCAATCGGGGAAAACAAACAGCATAAAATGGCACCTTGTCGCTGAAGGCAAAGGGAATAGATGCGATTACTATTTTGTTGAACTCTTCTGTCTTTTTAGGACAACTTGAAGGAACACATGCAGTTAACAAATCAGCTGACCACATGGAGTTATTGTCTGGAAAGATGTGGGCAATATTTTAAGGACTTCGTAGCCCTTTCGGATCAGTGCAAATCTTATCCTCTCTTCAGCTGCCTCTCTTCTATATCTCCTTCTTCCCTGTGGTATAAAATCTTTCTGGCCATTGCAAAATTTTCTTCATTCCATTTACAGCATAATCAATTTTATAACCTAAACAAAGCAGCTGCTTTTACTTTCCTGTGTATTCCTATAATTGTTTGTATATGTCAGGTGGACAAATGTTGGTTGGCCTGGTGCTTGTTGGGATATAAAGCTCGAGGTAAAATGGGCTCAGTAGATAAAAGTTCGACTCCACCACCGACAGGGAGCTTTCATCGAGTCCCTTTCACATCCCCACTTAAGCTGCCCACTGCCATTTCATTACTATCCTTTTTCGGCCCTCAGTATCTATGTTCCTCTGAGTGAGAAGGACAGTCGATGAACGGTAAGCAAGAAACGGACACACATACACAAAAAAAATAAGCCAACATTTGGTATCCGTAAAAGTAGAAGATGAGAACACAGGCAGCACCAATATTCAAGTGTCTTTCCCAACCTTCCCTTCTGCTGGAACCTCACCCCAAGCAGTTTCACCCAGTTGTCGATACGGAGGCTGTAATTAACTAATCTCTTGATTAAAATTATGGCCTAATTATTGACCAGAATAATTCTACCCACTACTTGTCGAAAATTAATCTTCTCTTTCACAATTCGAGCCGCAGAATGCTTTCGACGCTGTGTCCAGTAACTGATCAGACAATCCTGGGGGAATTTGAGGCTCTGAAATCTGGTATACAAATTATACCCTAACACATGCAAAAACTACCGGGAAGTATCCAGGCTCAGTCCGATCTCCTCCACAGCTGCAAAATTACACGACTTGCCAAGTACAACTCCCCCAGCCAGTATGACAGGGTTTACAAGTTGCCGGCGGATGGGAGCCTACTGATTTCTCCAAACTAAGGTAAAAAGCAGACACCTTATTATGATTAACCAAGATATTCTGTTTCCTTGGTGTAGTTTGGGGGACTCAGCAGACTCCACTTTGACAACATGAAAAGGTCTTAACAGCAGTGGTGGAGGCAGAAGGAGAAGCAAAAACCTTATCACTCGGGCGTGGTTCCCATCCAGCCCATCAGGGTCGGCGGACACCAATTGTACACTCACTAACAATAATACTTGATTTCTCTTTCCATTAGTATAAACAGGTGGAGGAAAAACCTACATTGTAATGAAGTATTTGTTTACTATTAATTTTTCCTCATATACACAACACATAAGGACCAGCCAACTGTATAAGAATAATAAACTATGTAATATGCTATTAATGATCTTTCCCAAATGACGTTAATATCATGCTGTTTATTTTGAAATTATCCTTACATAAAATGTTTCACACGAGACTCTTGACACACGTTACGAAAACTTTTGTTGATCGCGAATTAGTATTTGTAAGAACTTTAAGAATCTGAAAGGCCGTGAAGAAACTGTGGGCATATTATGATTTTCATGATTGTACAACACAAAACCCAACATTTGGACACGTATGTACTGTACCATCGGTCTTTAGGGTACAAACAATTTATAAAGCGTAGTCATAGTTCCAATCAGCAGCATGACCAATTATTTATGATAGTAAACGAAATATTCTAGCAACCTTTTCAGTACCAGATGTCCTGCATGTATTAATTGGGTTAACAAATTTGATTATATACCGTAGCAGTCTCTACCGTGATGCTATCTATAACTCGGCTACCATACTATAATTACACCAAGGGTAATATTTGCGTTAGCGTCAATTGTAATTTATGCATCAAGACGCTTAGTTAGTTCTGTTGGATTATTATAGGCGTGGCAAGGTTCTCGATAATATTTAGATATTTGTACAATCGGATGCCAAAATTCCTAAAGCTAGTGTTTACTCTTTTGCTAAACATCAGTTGGGTGTACTGTACTATTTAATATACTGCCTTGGATATAAACTGTACGTGAAAGTTTTCCAATTGAACCTACAGTTGTCTGATGCTTCCTTTCTAAATATACAAAGATAACGATTTTTTGCCGTCAATGGTACTACAAAATGATATATTGTACTTTGAATAATGCTGGAATAGCTCTTTATGAAGCAATAAAATATGTAAACTGATCATTATTAGTATTAGTATTATTAGACGCTAACTCAGAATACAATGATGACAAAGAATCCAGCCAAAAATAATTATATATTACTGAAATGACGTCTGTATAGTCTACATATATATGTCACTTGATTTTTTGATGTACTAAAAATATTTGAGTTACGTCATGTCCAACCCAAAAATATACTACTACTACTACTACTACTACTACTACTACTAGTACTACTACTACTACAATTACTATTACTACTACTACTACTACTACTACTACTACTACTACTACTACTACTAATAATAATAATAATAATAATAATAATAATAATAATAACAACTTAACTAAACTTCATACACCTCAAATTTTTCAGTCTAAGTATCAACTCTTCATAATCAAAATACGAGAAAACATCAATTGGCTTAAAGTAAACATGTATTACTCTAAGGCTCTCCACGCTGGATGATTGTAAAAGCAAGGGTCTGAAATTAACTATGCTGTGTCGTTTATAACATAATATGATCGTAAGTGTCAATGCCATGTTCGTTTAGAAGAAATTTATTTTTCTACCAAGGTCCAGGTCATCACAAACCAAAGGACACACACATCACTATTTACATACTGGTATCGAGCCCCATAACTGGAAGGGCAAGAGGTGATATGCCTAATACAACTCTCTCTCTCTCTCTCTCTCTCTCTCTCTCTCTCTCTCTCTCTCTCTCTCTCTCTCTCTCTCTCTCTCTCTCTGTATGTATATATATTAAATACTAGCGAGCTAAAAGGTAATCATAGAGCAAAGGAAAGAATGAGAATCACTCACACTCGATGTATTTATTACTAGAAATACTCTCATGGGAGTGAGTGAAAATAATAATAATAATAATAATAATATTAATAATAATAATAATAATAATAATAATAATAATAATAATAATAATAATAGAAGGATAAAGTGAGTGATCAGAACAATCACATTCCCTGTTTTAATTGATGTCATACCATTATTATTAGTATATGAATAGTGCTAGGAGTACTACATAAAATATTGCAAAGAGTGAGCAAAAAAAATAAAAAATAAAATAAAAGGCAAATAATGAAAGAAAGCAAAATGGGGTGAATCAAACTTACTAACTCTCGATATATATATTAGTGTGTACGGTACCATATATATAGCTTAGGAAGAGAGAAGGTTAAGACGGTAGGGAGGTATTTAAAGCGTAATACACGTACCACTTTAATCTCGGCTAGCCATTTTTTCTGTCTTACGGGGAACAGATAGCATCCGACTGTGATTTAAATGACCAATAACATGATGGACTGTAGGGTTATAATGGCTGGCCCGGTGTGTTGTTTGGGTGGAGGGGGACGACTAGCCAGATGGTATCGAACCCCTGGACCATCAGCCGGGAGGGGGAGAAGAGGAGGAGGAGGAGGAGGAAGAAGGAGGGGGAGAAGGAGGAAGAAGAAGGGGTAGAAGAGAAGAAGGGGATGAGGGAGGAAGACAACGTGGAAGGAAAGGAGAGATAATTAGAGAGAAACAAGAAGACGTGGAAGAAAAAGGAGGGATTATTGGAGAGAAACATAGGAGGAGAAGAAGGAGAACGTGGAGGGAATGGAGGGATTATTGGAGAGAAACATGGGCGACGGAGGAAAGAGGAATAAGAGATCCTGGAAGGAATGGAGAGATTATTGGAGAGAGAGAGGGAAGGGGGAAGAGTAGGAGGGAGAGAACGAGAAAAGGAGGAATCGGAGAGAGGCGATGAAGATTGAGGGAGACAAGAAGGAAGAGAAAGAGGAACGTAGGAAGGAAAAAAGGAGGAGGAGGAGGAGGAGGAGGAGGAGGAGGAGGAGGAGGAGAAGGGGGAGGAGGAGGAGGAGAAAGAAATGTGGGTGATAATGATGAATTGGGGGTAAAATTGGAAGAAGAGTAAGATGATTTGTAGATAAAAGTAGGGAAGGAAAAGGAAGATGTGAAGTGGAAGGAGAGGAAAAAGAAGATCATCATTAGGAGGAGGAGGAGGAGGAGGAGGAGGAGGAGGAGGAGGAGGAGGAGGAAGAGGAGGAGGAGGAGGAGGAGAAAGAAGAGGAGGAGGGAAGGAAGAGTTGTATTGTAGATAAAGGTGGGGGAGGAACAGGAGCATCTAGATGAGTTGGTGGGAATGGAGGGGGAATTGGAGGTAAACAAAAAAGAGAGGAAGGTAAAAGAGGGTGGAGAGGAAGAGATGAACGAGGTAGTGGGTGGAGCAGAGATAGAAAAGGAGAAGACGGTGAGAATGGAAGACAAGATGGAAGAGGTTGTAGTGGAGAGGCAGACGAGAAGGAGAAACACAACGTAGCTAACTGGGTGTAATAAAAAAAAAAATTTGGGCTTTATCCATGCAATAAAGAAGGAAATAGGAAGGTAAAGAAGAGAAGGACGAGGATGTGGCCCCGGGGGTGATGCTGTCTACACACAGAGGCGTCTCCCATGGCCACTTCGGTTTTTAATTATGGCCCAATATATTACGAACTAATTGGCCACATTCATAAGGGACTATCTACAAGTGACAGCACCTACTCTCACGTTATTACAACCATTATAAGCTTATTGTCAGAAAGTATATTTTTATTACTATTAATAGAGGTAATGGTAATAATAACAACAAAAGCAGCCAACAAGAATACCAACAGACAAAAATATTATTATAATTATTATTAATTATAACTGTAACAACAATTACAATCACAATAATGCCATTAATAATAATAATAATAATAATAATAATAATAATAATAATAATAATAATAATAATAATAATAATAATAATAATAAAACAATAATAATAATAATAATAATAATAATAGTAATAATAATAATAATAATAATAATAATAAAACAATAGTATTAATAATAATAATAATAATAATAATAATAATAATAATAATAAACTTTTCCTTCATTACTATAACCTAACCCACTACCACTACTACTCTTATCATCAGCATCACCACCATCACCTTACCTATCCCACCACAAACAACTACATCCAACTAACCCACCAACCAACCCCTCACTACCCTGCACGGACTATCACCACCTGACAACACTATCTCCTAGCTAGCCAATACCCCCGTCATCCCTCACGGTAAATTAGCCAATGCACATACAAGCTACTGACCGCAAGCATGCAATTTGAGACCAGCCATATTTGTGTAGTCAGCGTTAAGGACCTTGCATGTGATCGTGTATGAAAAGTGGAGGCTTCTGATTCCTCCTGACTGTGCTACGAAACACGCTCCTTCCCTATAGGTGGTGTTTCGTGGCAATATTTGTAGGACTCATTTATCTTCAATTTTCTGACTACATCACAGGGTCCTTAAGGAATAATAAATAAGGGAGGTGTGGACGCCAGACTCGGGACTCAGAAGGCAAACAAGGCTGGATGGTTATATAGTTAGCTTGGCCTCGTGGGAGTTGCCTGCTTTGTAATTAGGATAATAATATTACAATGAGGGCAGTGAGGCTACACAATTCAGGGCAGGGAGGCTAATTCAAGACTGAGGGATGAACTGTGTGTGTGTGTGTGTGTGTTTTTATATATATCCTTCCACATATCTAGCAATAGAGGACACGAAGGGGATAAAAAAGTACACTGATTACTTTCATGGAATGTACTTCTTACTTTAATGGTATGTAATCTAGAGTAACAGAGAAAACGAACGCAACGATAGAAAAGTCTTGATAAAGCGAATGAATACCTGCATGAATCATTTAGATAAGAAGCAGGAACAGGGAGGGAATATATATACTTGTAAGGGTGAATGGGTGAACAAACGATAAGCCTTCAATGTGACCTCTATCTCAGCTTCCTCCTCCTACTCCTCCTTACATATAGCAAGTCCGAGTTTATGATTCCAATGTTGAACTGCAGACAACAACTGACGCCTTCAAACAGTGCCGCAAAACAAATCACCTGGGTACAGTCACGGCACATAGTCCTTGATCAGAGTGTAAGGGGAAATAAGGGGATGTGTCTGGCTAAAGATTATGTGCCGCTACTGTACACTAAGATAAAATGATCCATGTCAATCGTACTCAAGAGTCAGCAGTATATTGCCTCCAATTCCCCAAAAGTCTTATGTTTCCTTCATAACTTTTTATCCTCGGGTATAAGATAATGAATGAATCTGACCAATTAGAGTAAACACTAGAAGACTTTCTTCACAACATTCCCAGCACTTATCTCAGGGTACTTTTATTTATTTTGTGTCTGGGAATAATGAGCACATAAACAAACAACACTAACAAATTAACAACAACAGCAACTATAACAACAACACCGACCGACAGAAATATGAGAAAAGATAATTTATTCATGAGAGTGATTCGTGGTGTAAGTGTTGCCTGAATATAGAAATGTAGAGAATAGTTAACAGGTCTTAACGCTCCTTTGGTCCCCAGTAAACCATTTTGAGTTCCACTGTCCCTTGGTTCCTTGCTCTTCCTTTAACATTTACTTTTGCCTCTCTTGAACTACCTCTCTTAGATGGAGTGGGTCAACTTCACATAGAGAGAGAGAGAGAGAGAGAGAGAGAGAGAGAGAGCGAGAGAGAGAGAGAGAGAGAGTGTGTATGCAAGCACTTACCACAAACCACATTTCCCTGCCACCATCGTGAAGGGGTGAGGGGGAACTAGAGTTGTCCTTCCCTTTGTTCTTACCTCCACAGTTACCACACCTGCTTTAATTAATGTAACTGTGTGTGTGTGTGTTTGTGTGTGTGTGTGTGTGTGTGTGTGTGTGTGTGTGTGTGTGTGTGTGTGTGTGTGTGTGTGTGTGTGTGTGTTGCAGGGGGTGACAATACGGTACATGAGAGTAGCTATGTGCATATTCATACCATCCTGACCAACGTTTGCTTTCAGTACCAATTTTCTACATTTATTTCCATCCTTATGTCAAATATCACCATCACTGTTGCTCCCGTTTCTACTCAAGTTTTCATCAGTAATAAATTATTTTGTGCCAATTTTTTTTTTTTTTTATATCTTCTCATCTCGATTCCTGTTTTATTGTTGCACCACCACTATTGACTCTATTAATAATTTAATTCCAGTTTCACAATCCCAGCTTTACTCCAATTCTAAATTCCAAGTCAATCATTACTTTCACTTCCATTTCAGTCATCCTTAGGCAAGCATAACCCTCTTTTACATTACATTACATTACCTCCTCTTCACCAGTCCTACATCCCTGACTTACTACTTCCTTCAATTCCGTACTAACTCTTCCACAATTGCCTCTTCATGTGAAAAAATACTGTAATATTTGCCCAAATAATTATTCTAAGCAAAAGTACTCCAACAAGCAGCATGTAAGATCACAACACCTACTCATAAATATATATATATAACTATATAGAAATACATAGTAACTCTCTTCAAATTCAAAGACCAAATGTACTGTATTTCCCAACCGCCTACAGAGCCAGGAGATAGAAGAAAAAAAATAGTGACAGAGAAACCTGAGGATTGTAAATATTCAAATGGCATGCAAATTACAGAGATGGTTGATATGTAAATGATATCAATAGTGTAATCATGTGCCATTACGTAATGTTTGACCCCGCCCCTCACCCCACCTTCCCCTGACCCACACTGCCCTCACTTCACTAGCTTCCCCCCACCCCCCACCGCCCTCACTTACACCCCTCTCCAATCCTCAGTCTCTCTCTCTTTCTCTCTGAACCTCGATAGTCCTAGGTCCTTCACACATACACACACGATATTTGTCTGTCACAGCTTTCACGTCTTTTCCACTCGAACATCTTCACCTCCCTTCCCATTCACTCCTCACAGTCGTTCCTGGATCTTTACTAATACACAGGTTACCTATCTAAACCTACCCACCCACTCTCTAAACCGTCTCATTGTTTATCTACCTGCTCACCCTCAAATACAAGCCTTTCTCACCCTCGTTTACAGCCTCCTCGCCACGTCAGCCTAACCAAGTCTAATCAAGTCTCTCTCACACTCACTCTCACCAGCCCTTTAACCTAATCTCTCCCACACTCACTCTCACAAACGCTCTAACATAATCTCTTCCACACTCACTCTCACAAACGCTCTAACATAATCTCTTCCACACTCACTCTCACCAGCCCTCTAACATAGTCTCTTCCACACTCACTCTCACCACTGTCTGCTCTCTACCCTTCCTTACTCACCCGACTCTCTCCCAACCAGTTCCCATTCTACTCCACACTGGCTCTCTTGCACCTACATCCCTGACCAACCAGTCTGTCAAGTTAATATTTATCTTAATTCACCTACATCCCTCCTTTCCTCATTCATTAGCCAGGCATATCTTACCTCTTACGTTCAGGACTACATTCCTCTCTCACTTTCCTTTTATCCTGTGCATTACCATTACATTCTTCTCTGTATAATTTTCGGTCATCTAATTCATCCATCAGTTTCACTTTTCCAACAACAAAATACTATCCTTCGCTTCCATTCCAATCCGCACCTCACCATCACTCCCTCTACCTTAACCCATTACCACTCATCAACCACCTTTATCACATCACACTATGCCTCACCCGCTCATTACACTCCATCTTTCCCAACCACCGTCTCACAACGTCTCACACACACCTCACTCCTCATTATACCACACCACACCTCATAATTATACTGGTCAGCGTCTCTTATTGTTTCTCATCACCTCTCAACACCCTCCTCACAACACCTTTTCACATCTAATCACTTCTCAGCCACCTTCTTCTCAACATCCAGAGAGAGAATGTAAGGAGGATCAAGAGGGCAATGTGGACAGTAAAGAAAGTACAGGGAAGTAGGATTTGTGAAGAGGATGTTGGTGGATGGAGGAATTGTGAGTGAGCCAAGAGGGAACATGTTTTGTAAGTTGAAATTTTAATGTATATAGGAATGGTGGGAGGAGGCGTGGGAAGGGAAGAGTTCAGGGTGTGGAGATATGAAGAGAAGGGAACCTAAGATGGGATATAGGCAGAGGTAAGGAAGGGTAAGAGAGGGTGTAGCCCAAGATTAAACAGCTCATCTTATTTCGACTTCTGCCCACAGACTTATTTCAATGGACAAAATAACTACTAACAGACATCTCTAACATTAAATCTGTTCTCATTTTCCTTATCATTTGTAATAGTAAAAAGAAAACCACACCAAATTAAAAATATTATCAATAACATACTTTTACAAAAACATTACTGCTGACAGTGAAACTACCTACACACACACACACACACACACACACACACACACACACAATATACCATCAAACACATACACAGTTACGAGCTGCTTCTCTCTCTCTTTTTCTTTCTCTCTCTCACACACACACACGGTCACACCCTCTACCTGGTCTCATCTCCATATAAACCACACTGGGGTATTGTTGCCCTGATAATACACACCAAATTGCTGCCCATACCAGCCCCGCTGTTATAGGAGGAGGAGGAGGAGGAGGAGGAGAGAGAGAGAGAGAGAGAGAGAGAGAGAGAGAGAGAGAGAGAGAGAGAGAGAGAGAGAGAGAGAGATCATACAACATGATTTTCTCATGTGTGTAAGCACATTTTAAGTCACCTTCCAAACACACACTTGTCTGCCAAAACATGTTTCCCACGCATACAACTACACGTCCGCTTTTTCTTTCGGTCACGCAAAATCTCGCGATTAAAAAGCGTATACCGAAGCAGCTTCAAAATATTTCATACTGTACAATTATATAGCTAGACTTAGTTTATCTTAAATGGTTCCCTTTGGTTAAAAATATTTGCGTGTGAGGTGGTAAAAGAGAGAAACATACAATTCAAAGTTATATTAGTGAACCTGTGCTCCTTGAACTCTAAAGCATTACATCAGCCACAGCCTTGCCGGATAAAGTTCTGTTCTTAGGAGTGTATGTATTGTTTCATACACATGAAATCTTTTGCATAAACATTTGGTTGTTGCGAAAATCTGAAAGAAATTAGTCTCGTATACGGAGCTGTCATTCAAGAAGCAATCAAAGTCCATTACGCTCAACCTCATTTATCTTTATAGCTTAGCATTTACAAACTTTAACAGACAGTATACTTACTTCCCAATCTATATATAATATCTATATATAATATCTAACGAACTGCAGTCTCTATCTGATACTATTCAGTCTTTCTCTCTCCATAAACAAAATCCTGTTTCTTTTCTTATACCGCACTCACAGTCACTCTCTTATCTTATATTAACCACCATCTCTCTCCTCTCATTATACAGTTCCCTATCCCTATGTACGGTTGGCTAAATATAGTTTGCAAAGATCCTAATGGGTACCTTAACTCCGCCTGTAAGAGTATATACAGGTTGTTTTTGTTCAGGAATAGATTACTACAACATGACTACTCAAAGAAACAGAACCTGGAAAGCTATCTCCTAACCACAACCAAGAAGGGTAACCAGAACCTGATGTTGCTGCTGATCACAATCATCCTATGTTTCATGTAGCCAACCACACTAACACCAACGCTATTACCGTAGATTTCCATTCCTCTCTCTCTCTCTCTCTCTCTCTCTCTCTCTCTCTCTCTCTCTCTCTCTCACTCAACACCTACACACACACACACATACTCATTCTTATAATCTCATCCGCACCCATATAATCCTTTCTATCTTCGTTTCACACTTACACACAAACGGCAAACCATAAAGATACAATATTGCTACTCATGTGCAGTAAATATATACAGTACAACACTCAGACACATAGCTACATGCTCACACACAACAAATGGTGCAATAACATATACATTAAGGAAACAGACACACTTTTTCTCCTGTACACACACACACACACACGCACACACACACATATACACACACACGCACACACACACACACTAAAAGTAATGCGTACAACTTACATGACCACAATCATTCATACACCAACACATACGAACCCATAATACCCATACACACACACACACGCATAAACCTCCAAAATAGACACACAATAAAGAGACGCATGGATCAGACAGACAGACAGACAGACAGACAGAGAGACAGACAGACAGACAGACAGACAGACAGACACTCACACCCACCTCCACAACACTTCACTCCCACTGTATATTATTGCCTATACGCCTCAGCTATTGTTGGTAAGGTTGGTTCTTTATTACAGAATGGCCGGCACAAATGGAAATTCGCCACGCAATACAAGAGGCTGGCAAATCCGTCCGGCCAGCCAGTGGCGATAACAACTTGGACCGCTTGTGTACAGCTGCGGTCAAAAGTTCCTTACCAACTCCACGGATGCTGGCGACACAGTGGAAGAGATGGCAGAGTATTTTGAGAAGCCGTAGGGGAATTATTTTACTTCATTAACTCAGCCACAGTTGTATTTGTGTGTCTAAATGTTGGTTTCTACGATTATTTAGTTACGAAAGTAAGCTTATTCTTTTCTAAAATGGATGAAATAAAAATTGTACGAACGGGTAATTATAGGAAAAAAATAGAACACGGAATAAGAATGTAAGTGAAAATGTATAACAAAAGGGCAAAAAAAAGGAAAAAAAAGACAAAGACAATAACAAGAGAAAGGAAAGAAAATGGTCAAGTGGTAAAGTGGAAAATACATGATGGGGAAACGTTGAAAAGAGTGAATACAAAGTGAATAAAATTATGGAAGAATAGATAATAAAACGGTCTAAGAAAGCATAGACATCAGACCCCAGACACAAACTTAATAACAAATGCACAGCCACAACTTTACCCAACGTGTAAATGTGGACAGAGATAAGAAGGAGTTACTGTTTGGGGGAGAGAAGATTATATTAAAGTATGAAAGATATTACTAAATGGAAAGGAGCAACAAAGACCGACTGACTCCCTGTGTGTATGAAAATGAAGGTAAGACGATAAGTTGAGACACACGTATGTTTGAATAGATAATAGTGGGAAATGAGAAAATACAGTAAAACAAGAATGGAGTGGGAGAGAGAAAAACACACATTCCGGCGGCACCTACAGAATAATTATAAAAATTTCTAGATTTGGCACCTTATTCCAAATTTCTTGGGATAAATGTTGTGTCAGCTAATGTATCTAACCACTCAATATTATTATGTTACGGTTTCTAACATGAAGGTTAATACAATGCTACACCTCCAACCAACCAACACGCTATTTTGAAGCGCAAAAATACCGGTTTAGAGGACAATACTCACCTCTACAACCTTCGTATTATGGACTACATCTCGCATAGTTTGGAGAAAAAAAATCAAACATTGCAGAACATAAAATATTACTAAACATCTCCGAGAACATGATGAGTAAAAAGTACCAAAAAAACAACAACTATTTCAACCACAACCAATGAATACAAATACTATTTATTTTATACCTGGAGAAAATCAGCCCTATAAGAACTACATACTTATATATTATACTTTACTGGCAATAAAGAACAAACTGCTCTGATGATAATAATACACATTTCTCCCCTTCCCCCCTCAGAGAGAGACCCCACTGTAAGGCGATACCAGCACACACATACTGTATAATTATCACCCCAAATGAACCCCTAAAGAAGGAAGAGACAGGGGCCTAATGTAAGGTTCTTCTGCGGCACAATAACTCGTCACAGGCAAACTGGTCAAGGTGTGGGGACTTTCACTGACAACACCGCAATCTCTTTAACACTTGACCGGTGGCTGAGTGAGAAAGATATATAAAAAAAAAGTAAGAACAATAAGGAAATAAAATAAAAGTACGGTAATATATATATAAAATCCATGCTAGAAATAGAGTAAAAGATAGTTACAGACAATAAATGAAAATAAACAAATAATTGTTTATATTTTCACATATATAATGAAATTAAGTGTACAAATACATCCTGATAGAACACTCACATTTGCCACTCATGATTCCAGCTTCCAAATACTCCATAGGTTTCTAAGAAGATATATTCTGAATGCATGAAACATCGGTGAACTGAATCAAACACAAAATATTACTCCAACCACCACATATAAGAGTTTTCAGAGCCGAGGAATTTTAATAAACTTACACCAATTATATCCAATACATACAAGTGGAGCAAAGAAGATGCACAACAATACCAATAAAGAACCACATCCGATAAAAACTACAAAGAGGGAGACGTGAACTCCGACAATTACGTAAAAATGTGAAATAAAAATCGACCTGGATTGGAACCAAGGGATGAGAGCAAGGCAGGTCCGTGAAATTCCCACCACAAGTAAAAAACAATACCTGCCAGAGTTTAGCTTTGTGGCGACCAGGGGAGTACTGGGAAAGACTGGCTGGCTACATGCATATATTCACACATTTACATACATGTGTGGTTGGTTGGTAGGTGGGTTGACTATGAATTTGTATGATAATATATTTGTTTGTATGAAAATATATTTGTTTGTATGATCATTTATTTGTTTATATTTATGATATTTCATTTTTTTTTTCTTTACACAGTGAAATTTTGCTGAAGGGGATGAACTCTGTAAACTTATTGGACGACAGGTCATCCCTAAACCTACAATTTTGGTGAAAAACATACTACTTAATTGTGATGTGTGTGTGTGTGTGTGTGTGTGTGTGTGTGTGTGTGTGTGTGTGTGTGTGTGTGTGTGTGTGTGTGTGTGTGTGTGTGTGTGTGTGTGTGTGTGTGTGTGTGTGTCATGAGCCAACCCCAGAGAAGCGTGGCCATTCATTCCCCTTGTGGTGTACCATTATGCTAAATTATACAGAGCAGCTCCTCCTGAACACACTCACAGCGCTACTATACCACAACACCCCAGGCCTCTAGTTTCACCACACTGCTTGGAGGAAACCATAGCCTACAGTCAGTCATTGGATAGCTTTTCTACTTTTTATTTTGGACAGGAGAAAGGGGGAGGAGGGATGGGATAAATTGGATAGTTACATATTCCTCTAAACAAACAAACAATACCAAACAAAAGACAAACTCCTTCAATTAATTCATAAGTACAGTATATATTATAGATAATCTGTTTCGTATGTTATGAGATTGAAATATACAAACATACACTTGCTGGAGAATATTGATTTGGTGGCTTCAAACAGTGTAAAGGAAACCTCATGGTGACTGGTAATATATTCAAGGCTCCCGCTGGATACAACCACCAACTACACCACAGTTACTTACTTTACTTCTCCATGCCGGGGATAATGAAGTTACTACATTACCTCCACACCTATACCTACCCACACGGACATATAGTGGCCAAGAATGTAGTGTAGGGAAGATTAAACACACACACACTCTCTCTCTCTTTATCTTCCTCTCTCCCTCTTTCTCTATCTTCCTCTCTCCCTCTCTCTCTCTCTCTCTCTCTCTCTCTCTCTCTCTCTCTCTCTCTCTCTCATTACATCAATATATATAGTAATCTAACTGTAACAATGTCCAATCTAGTGTAACACTGTACTGTACAGTATATTATAAACTTGTTTCACTGGTCCAATATAATAATATTGTTGTCTTTATACGAATAGTATTTTCCTTGTGGTCTCAATTCATATAGTAATTTCCCTGTAACCATATCTTGTGTAGTGTAATACTGTATGTACATTATAAGTTTATTTCTCTAGTTCAGTATAGTAATTTTGTCATCTTTATACATATAGTAATTTCCCTGTAAGAATTTACTATTTACTGCAACACTGTATATTATAAGCCTACCTCTCTAGTTCATTATTATATAAGTTTGTCATCTTTATACATGTAATTTGATATAATATATATTGTACAATGTTTGCGCTCATGCTTGAGCGTAATAAATTAATCAAAACAAAAATCATTACAACTTCTGATACTACAAGGTGGCAACTTTCGAATTCTGTTCTTCCTAAAGTCAATGAATATATTTTAATTTACCAGATCATAATCCGTAAATGCTAGTTTAAGCAGACTAGAGGATATGCTATAGAAACACAAACATTCGTCCTGTTCAGCTCAGACTTGGCTATTCTTACTTCAAGTAGTATATTTAGGATGAATCTGGACCTCCTTCCTATATTCAGTAGGGCACCATATGAACTAGCTGTTGCGGCGCCTAATTTCAATCAATCAATCAATCATTCAATCCCAAATCTGGAAAAAGGATGTTGAGAAATGACGCCGCTGTTTCCAGATATATGCATACAAACGGAAATGTGTTTTATTAGTTGCTGTAAAACTCCTGTTACCTCAAGAGTTAACGGATGCATGCACTGTCGACATACATAACTTCATTTCAATTAATTAATGACCCTCGTGCAGTCGATGGCGATAACACATTCAATTAACAGCCTTGAATACTTATATCCTCCTCTTGATTCATGACCCAACAGTGTGGTCATCAAAATTCCCATCACAACACATTTACACTTACGTACATACAACAACCCTCCCCGTACACAACCACCAACACATTACTGTAATAACTACCCATGTATCGATACACCTAATAATATCGGCTACACGAGGAACCTTATTAATATCTTCGTGGGTATGCCATTAAGGGGATACTCTCTTAGCCATAAATTTAAGGCTTATTGATTACTCCTAACTATGCTAGGAAACAAATACCCCTTTGGTAACATTGTGGTGGTCTGCTTATTGGAAAGTATGGAGGAATCAGTAGCCCTCCAATAATTCACCATTATAGTATAGACTCCCATTCAATGCCCTTCGATCCTCGATGCTGGTACAGTCGTATAGGTACACACTTCAGTGAACAAACTTGTCAATAGTTTGATCATATATAAAATCTTAAGAAAATAGAAAGGATTGAAGCCATAC